>JARJCM010000379.1:0-86447 GCA_029233265.1 Mycena alexandri | reverse complement strand
TCGCAATAGGCTTACCGAGGTGGCTCACGAGGCCGGGTCCGTTACGATCGCAGTCGTCGACGTACAAGGTAACACTTATCCCATCTGCCCAGGGCGCGAAGAAGGTGGGCGGATGCGCATCGGTGAACGGCTGCATCGCGAACTCGGGCTTGGCGCTCGCAACAGCAATAAGTCCTTTGCGCAAACCATCCTCAACAAGTCTTCGGTGCGCTTCGATGGAGAGGTCCATGTTCTCCAGCTTGAGCGTAATATTCCCAGCCGACAGCTGCGCATTGGGCGCGCGAAGAAGCATGTGATCGAGGTGAGTTTGGGCGAGGGAGCCATAAATGTAGAACGGCATTTGCGCCGGATAGGCTTTGTCCAGATGAGCGGGATTCAGCGGGCGCTTCTTTACGATATCGAGAATGGTTATACGTGTCGGAACACCAGGGACAGCTTCAAGGCTCTGAGCCTCTGGGCTGTTGGCAGCTAAGGATCGTCCGAATGATTTTGAAGGTCAATGCACATACCCATACACAGCTGGCAATCCGTTGGTTATGATCCCGCTAAATCCGCCTTGCTCCAGAATTGTCGATAGGTGCGTCTTAGACACGTTGTGGATCGTGAACACGGCAGATGGATGCTGTTTCCGATGCTCGTTCCATGCCTTCAGGTCCTTTTCTGGAATGGTCACTTTGATGATAAGCTATCGGGATTGGTCAGTATTTCGACATGCATTCAGAAAAATAAACAGGCACCTGCTGGCGATGATTTCCGACATTGAACATCGGGAGCTGGACGAGATGAAAAGGGTTCGCCGTGCCTTGGAGAACAAAGGTGTGAAAATCCGGGGTAACTTGGATGCGCCGATAGCAATTCTGGAACCATGAAAAAGGATAAGCCTAGGCCGAGGATGGTGCAAGTGAAGGGTTCTGACCTGAATTTCCTCTTCGGCTACTCTCTGGAATCCATCCGCCAATTCCTTGACGAAATTGCCCGCAGTGGGGAATGGTGTCTTTGAAATATTGCAGAGAGTCGTTAGGTCGCCATCTCCTTCCAAACCCAAACGTTCTTTATAACCCGTTAACGCATCTTGATTATTTCGCTTGTGAGAAGACGGTCGAAAAAATGATGACTGGCCGCTCTAAGATGCTGTGGGATGTAGTTCAGCGCGTGTCGAAAGAAGGAAGAAGAGATACGAAACTGACTCATCTGTAACCTTTTGAATGCTCAGCCGCTCATAGATTCGTCTGTTTTAAATAATTCGCCTCATCAACGTCCGTGTTGGTCTTCCCGTCAATTTTGAAGTTGCAACTGAAGTTATTAATCATCAGGTCGGAGCCCATGCGCCGGACGAGCGCCATCGCCACGTCGTCGTTGACTAGCTCATAATTGTCTCGGTCACAATGCTCTTCTGGATATAGTTCCGCTGCTGCTCAATTTCCAGATTTGGCCGGCCGTCCTCCTCCGCCCGGAATCTTCGTAAAAGGAACAACGACAAGACTGTTGCTTCGCAGAGACATAGTCGCCCACTGGCTGTACATCTGCCCAGGTATTGATTACTTTTGCAGACGACATGATATTCGGCACACCTTCACACTCGTGAACATTGCCTCGCCAAGCAGTCTTCCGTAACCGTTTTTCGTGCAGACCCAATGACGCGGTGCGAAAGCCACGTCGCACAGGCAGCGGCGCCGGGTTTGCTTTAGGCAATTATTATTCATTATCATCAAGGCCACGGTCAGCACATACCTTCCCTCGACGCCATAGACACCCATTGCCTCGATACCACCTTTGTCGGTTGTTGAGATACGGACTCGACCACGTCACCAGAATCGGAGGCGTTCATCACGGTAGCAAAGTCCACCCGCGGGGGGTACGGGATTGTAACCTGTCCAACGCATTGAGTCAGAGCTGCGCACTCTCGCAACATAGCGATGCGCACTGTTTTATGGGGATCCACGGTAACCGAGTCAGCATTACCGGGAGATAGGCCTAACTCGCGTTTCGTTGTACTCCATTAACGCCAATGCTGGCACAAATTCAGTTGTGTTCGCGTTGGGCACTGCACACAAATTCTGTGCTGCGGGGTCGGGGATCGTCAGGGTTGCAAAGTAGCCACCCATGCGGCCATCGGCGTGGACTAGGAAGGATTAAACCTAGTGACTGATACTTCTCCCGGAGGGCGAGAACCTCGGAAAGTGGGTCCACGGCGCCAGTGCTCTGTGCTTCCCATAATTGCCTGCGGAGGGTTCATATTTCTGAAACTCGGGAGCGAGGGCACGGGACATACGACAACAGCATAAACGGCAGTGTGATTATCGAGGCAGAATCGTAATTTTTCATCGAGATCTTTGGTATTCATGCGTCTATAGAGAGGACAGCATTCTACCATCAAAATAACGGGTTAATAAAGTGAAGGACTAACGCGCGTTCGTCGACTGAAATTTCAGCCAAATTACTGGAGCCAATACCGGTAATCGCTGAGGAAACGAAGGGAAAGTCAGCAAATGGGCATCTCTCATTGCAAACTCTAAGTCTCACCGGCTGCCTTTGGCCAGGAATAGTGATTCGTCGCGCTGATGAGATATCGGCATGGCGCGATTTTGAATTCCGCTTCCCAACGCGTCCTTCCCCAACGTCTGAACGATGTATTTTTCCATCACCTTCTCGACGAAGGCCGCCGACATTCCATACTCGCTGCTCAATCGGCCCGGAAGGCCTAGCACTTGGTCCGCCGTGAGGTTGAGGAGCTGCCAGGAGCTGCATTGCACGAGCAGCTTGTTCGTGGGCCGCATATTTGCTGTTGCTTTGTCCAACTCGTACACCCTAACGCCGAAGGTCGAAGCCACAAACTCGAGTGGGTGTGACTGCGCCATGGCCTTTTTGAGTGACAGCGCATAGAACTTGAGATTTCGCGCTAGCCATCCGTTAGACTTGATTAGACGAATATTTCGGTCACTTACCAACCCTGGGCGGCCCAGAGAGGTAAGTGGAGGTCACAAACGACTCGGAAGAGAATAAACTGCACACCACATCGATTCTAAGTTGGCAACGGAGCCCGAGCCGGTGATATGTCCCCATCCAACTCTGTCACCGGGCTCCACCACACTGATCTTGAGGTCCGGTTTCCGATGCAATATCATTGTGGGCGTATCCCACCATTTGCATAGTTGCTGTCCGACAATGTACTCGAGCCAGCTCGTGAGAGGGCCGATTTCAGGCGAAAGATTATTTTGCTGGAATGCCGCGTTTTAAGCATAGGAGGTCCGGCATGAATTCGCACACTCACATTGTAGAGCAGGCCAACCACGTAGCCCAAGATGGCGGCAGTGTGGTATCAAACGTCTGATGCCCGGCATATCTAGGAGAGAAGGAAGGGCACGAATGCGTCGCCAGTAGACCAGAGAGCATCTTCAAGTTGGCTTCAATTTTGGCCAGCTGGGCTTTATAATCGGGATGATTCTTGATCTCCTCGTCGATGAAGACCTGCCACAAGGTCGCAGATTCAGTATTCAAAAAACCACTCCTCGAGGCACTCACCTTGTCGTCCTTGAAATACTCTATACGACCTTTTGAAACTCGGTCCACAATTAGGCCAAAAGCACTTTGAAGGAATTCCGAGTTTTTCCGCTTTTGGACCTAAAAACCAAGCACTGACAGTCGCATGCGTCGGGACTGAGTCAGCAGTACTAGTTTGTCCCTCAACGAGAGTCTTCAAATGCATGGGGGATTCGAGAGAGGTTCGGGCTTGCTGGCAGTTTCGCTGGCACTGGCGCTAAAGAAAGCCCGCCACCAAGTAAGAGCCTGTTCGCATCCCCTCTATCATTATGGCCTTCCGAGTTAAGCGAAGTGCGTGCTTCGCGGCCTTGAACATCACTATTCTCTGCGAAGGGTGAGTGGATGAACGGTGGACGGTGAGCGATGGTGCGATGCTACGATGCTACGACTCGTGCCACTCCCGTGCTATGGAAGAGACAGAAGCAAAGAGGTAACCCGATCACTGCATCTAGCAGTGATCACGGAAGGAGTGCCCGAAAAACAGTGCAGTGGAGGTGGTAGACTGGGAGTGCTCAGAGAACCACTTTACTGAAGTACCTGGAACAGGAGTGATTCGACACTCCATAAGAGGTCTTGTACTGGGAGTGCTTTGAAGAGTACTTCAAAAGAGCGCTCGGACAAGCACTCCGAGAATGTGACATCCGCGGGAGTGCCGAAATTCCGAAAAGAGTGCCTCGGTACTTCATTTGAGTGATTTTACTTTTCAGTGCGCGCGCGGGCTAGTAAGACGGGGGGATGGAGATCGAGCTTGAACTGTGTGCACAAGAAGTCGGTACAACAAGTGTGGGCAGCACGGCGGTGCAAAGGCCTTACTTGCATGTGGAGAGATACCATTTATGGCAGCGAGCGGTTGTTTGTACATGTTGTCTCTTCCGCGTCTTCTCGCACCACCAGTTCGCTCAACTGCTCCAATTGAATTTTGGCCATCTAGTACATGCCTCCAGAGCTGTCTGACCTAATAGCGACCGAATGCATCCACTGCCACCAAACCCATTCTCCGCGCGCCGAACTTATATCATCGCCTTTCCAGTCCCTCACCGCTCTAGAAACATCCCCTACTCCCGCTGAAACAGCTGCTATCCGCGACTTCATTCGAGAAACCGACGCGGAAATCGTCCGGCGAGAATTCGCCATCGCTCGTCTCCGTTGTGAGGTGGCCGAACTTCGTCGCCGGTCCGAGCAGCATGAAGCTATTATTGCTCCCATTCAACGAGTTCCACCCGAAGTCATAGCCGAGATATTCCTGCAAGCTAATGCAATTGAAGCAGAATACAGCAGCTATCCACTGGACCTCGGGCGCGACCGTGACGACAACCTCGTGGAAAAAAAGTCCATCGCTCGACCTCTCGTCCACCGCAGTCCATTGATTTTCGGAGAAATCTCTCGTAAATGGAGGAGCATCTCTTTATCGACGCCACGTCTGTGGTGCTCCATTTCGCTGCAATGTGGGAAACAGAGATTACAGAGCAACAGTGCTCGTGCTCTCTGCACTTTGTGGTTGAAACGAGCCGGTTCGCTGCCATTGTCGATTCGGTTCTACCGACGCTCGGGGTCGCAATTTCTACGGGGAGATTCTTCACCCGAGACAATCGAACACTTCCAGGATCTTATGAAGACCATCTTGCCATATTCCAACCGTTGGCGCTTCCTCGACTTTCAGAATCTTCCGCCTTCCTCCTACGACATTCTCAACGATCTTCAACTAGATTCTGTACCTATGCTCGAAACCATTTCCGTCACACATGACGCAGTGCCCACAGTCTCCCAATCCACTCCTTGGGCAAAATTACAGGTCGCCCCCAAGCTCACTCAGCTCTCCTTTGATAAGATTTGGGCTGCCAATATTGTCGTCCGGGGAGAAGGGCGGACATTTCCGTGGTCGAACTTGACTCGCATTGATGTGGGCGACTGCTCCGCAGACGATTGTCTCTGGATTTTGCGCCAGGCGTTGACAGCAGTTGCCTGCAGGTTTACCGTCACAAAGGCTTCCTCTGTAGAGCATTCTTTGCTGGTCCATCCGAGATTACACACACTCAAAATCAATGTTTACGCCAGTGTCGATTCTTTGTGGAGTCACCTTACATGTTCTGCTCTGTCGAGTCTTTCCGTCCACGCCAAACCTCACGTGATCATTATCACGTCCTTCTTCCAGGGCCTCCCGGGGTTCATCGCACGATCCGGGAGCAACGTCAAGGATTTTACATTGGATAGCTGCACCCTCGATGATCACCAATTCATGGCGTGTTTGGGCGATATGCCCCAGCTGCGACACCTCCATGTTTCCGAGTACGCCAATGCGCAGTTCACAAATCAAGTTTGGGATTCTCTCGCCAGAGCAGAAACCGAACACTCGTCGCCTCCACTCATTCCGCGGCTCGAATCGTTGGTTCTGGGCGGCGCTCGGGAGTCCAGTCATAAATCCATAGTCCGCATGCTGAAATCGCGCCTTCAACCGGCGACCGGTCCAGTGGAATTTAAAAGGCTGCGCGTTATGTTTTTCCGGAACGTAAGTCAGTCTGCCGAGGACAGACTGCTGGAATTCAGGAAGCTGGGACTAGACGTCGTTGTCAGCGCTGACTGGTTTGAAGACCAAGCAGCTGGAAGTGAGACCTCTGACTCGGAAGAGGATGAGGGGGATGTCAATGATGGGTCAAATGGGTCGAATGTCTAAAAATCAGCCCTACTTTTTTTACTTCATGATTTAGCTCGAAAAATGTCGTCTTTGCAATGTTTGCGCGGGATCAAGAGGGATTGATGCGGTATCTCCACAGCTCGACCACTCCGTCAAAATACCACCACCCGAGCCTTACTCCCGCATGTCGAGTATCTCTCTGAAAAACAATGCAGCAAGCTTCCCATCGGAACATAAATCAATAAAATGGGATACAGGCTAAATATCGTCCTCGGGCGCATCGTCTATCATCTTCGCATAGTCCTCGTAACTGGCAAACGTGGGTAGCGACCGAAGCTTCTTCCGGCGTTGGTTGGACGAGTCCTCCCGTTTGCGCTTTTTGTCGCCTCCCTGCGATATCCCACCCCATTCCTCCTCTTCCCCGTCTCCGCCACCTTGCCCTTCTCCGTCTGAGCCTTCGTATTCGATCAGACCCGGGAAGTCTGCGTCCAGCGGGACGAGATCCTCATTGTCTGAACCCTCCACTAATGAGAGAGCGTCGTCGTCGTCGTCATCCTCATTGTCCTCGTCAAAGTCCGATGGCATCTCGTCGCTCTCCTCCATGAGATCGTCGTCTCCGGCAGCTCGAGGCATGCTTGCTTGCATCGCCTGAAAGGGGAAAAGTTGAGCGGCGAAAGAGTAGACAGAAATGAATGTCGCCGACCTTCCAGATCTCATCTTCTCCGAGATCGCTGTCATCGTCCTCGTCAGACTCTTCGGCGTCGCCAGTCTTCTTGGCCTCATCGCCCGTCAAGTCCATCTCCTCCCCGCTCTCGTCGGCGTCATCGTCATCCTCGGCGCCGTCCTCCTCGTCCTCTTCCTCATCTGAATCTTCATCACGATTCTTGCGGCGCTTAGCAGACTGCGCCTTCTCCTTTTCGCTCTTCCGTGAAAAGAACTTGTGGAAGAAGAGCTAAAACACCGCGGTTAGGTAAATAGATAACCCAATGTGATACAGAAACCCACCTGATCGACGGGAACATCGGATTCCTTCTTCTTCAAGAAGCCACCCTCGTTCACCCGATCTTCCAGAACGCCCATCTCACCCTTCATCAGCTTCACCCCGCCGCCCTCGAGGCCGCTGGCAGCGGGCTGCATGGCACTCGCGCCCTTCCCCTTCCCGACAACCACATTCACATTGTTCGCGTTCGGCTTCACCATCTTCGGGTTCTTGTACACGAACCGGTCCAGGAAGTGGGAGATTGTGTTGAGCGAGAGGTCCGCGCTGGCGGTCAAGGGCTGGGAGGAGAGCAGCTGTCGCGCGTGGAGCGAGATTGCGGGGTGGAAATGATTCACTAGGGGCATCTGTGACGAGTAAATATGAGGAAGGGAAAGGAAGCCGAGACAGAAAACATACCAGCTCCCAAAGCGGCGACGACGACGCATGAGCGTATTGAGGGTCCCGTTTCCGAGGGTCGTATCCCTCGCTCTCGGGGTCTTCGGGCTCGGCCGCGGCGTTGAGCATGCTTCGCAGGCCGGGGACGCTGCTAAAAAGCTGGAAGACATGCTGAGTTCGAAGCGACCGGACACTCCGTACGAAACGTACCTCTCCAAGCAGAAATAGACCTCCGGCAATAAACTCCGTGGCACCGCTCCCACCACTAACCAGCACCTGCACAAATCTCCGCACGATAGCCTTGACGCGTTCTCCGTCTGCATTGCCTGCGTCCGCCTTGATGGATTTGAACAGGAGATTGAGGTACATCGCTTGCTTTGAGGATGTCGCGAGTCTGTTGTCGTGAAGGGACGAATATAGTGTGCGATAATACCGGTCGGTAATCGATTTCGACGTCGGTGTGGACGACGAAGAGGCCGACTCGGATGGTGGAGGCGTGAGTGATGCCGATATCTGCTGGATGAGTACTAGAGCTTGGAGAGAGATATTGAAGGTCGAGGTGTGGGTGATGAGGAACAAAGTGTCGATGTGCTTGTTGAGCCTATTGGAAGCGTAAGATAGATGGAATAACGAAGATGAAGCGTTACTCACCCGACATCTCCCGCCTCGATTCTCGCGAACGGAAGAGCTCGGTTCACACCCGTTAGAATAGCGGAAATAAGCTTGGAATGCGCATCCTCTACTTCTGCAAATCCTGCAGCGCCTTTAACCTCGGTAACCCTACCCTTTCCTTTGCCTTTGCCTTTCCCACCATCTCGCACGCGTCCGCCCTTGTCTGTCTTAACCTCCGCCTTCTCCTTATCCGCTCCTTCAGTGTCCATGTCATCGCCGTCGACAGGAACGTTCCCCTCCCCCAACAGCTCCTTGAACAGCTCGAAGTACACGTCGATCAGTTGCAGCGCCACCTCCCGATCTCCAGGCGCCAGCACAATCTGGTTGAACGTGATGGTCGCATAATACCGAGCGTGGACGTTCCCTGTAGCCTTTTTCTCTTCAGGCTTGGGCTTCGATTTAGGCTTGGGCTCGTCGGTGAAGCGGATGTGTTTGGCGACGGTTGGGGCGGGAGGCGGAGGCGGTGCGGGCGGCCGAAGGACCAGAGCGATGATTTCGCGCACGATGATCGACTTCATCGACGGGTGTGATTGTAGCAGCTGGAGGAGGTGATGCGAAACTCGGGAACAGATGGATTTCTCGGTATCACCCTGTATTGAGTTTGTTAAGACAGGAAGGATGTACAAGGTACCTAAACATACCAATTTGTTGACGAGGAGACGTAGGAGATTCTGCTCTTGCTCCGGCTTTTCTCGCAGCAGGGTGGAAATTAGAGTGAGGGCTTGTGTTCGCACGTAGGGAAGGGGATCAAGAGACAGTGTCTGGGGAAATAATGAGATGGCGCCTACGAGAATTCAAAGCAGCGTACCTCGAGGATTTGAAGAATAGAGAAGAAGTACTTTTTCAGCCAGTCCTCAAAGTACCACAATAAAAGATGTTGATCGGTCACCGAAGGGTGCGACAGCGGCTGGTCTCGCATATACCTGGATTTATTTCTGAGACAAGAAACAACGTGTAAAGCTCGACTTACTTGAGTTTTCGGTCAGGCGCACCACCACCAACCCACCAATCCACAACGCATCGTAATGCTTTAAGACTCTCGTCCCGACCACCCTTTCCCTTGCCCCGTTCCGCCATTCCCTTCAAGGTTTCCAGTGCCTTGGTATTATGCAGAGGACTACTCTGTACGAGCAAAGTCAAGGCACTAAGTCTGTCGGAGAGTGTCCCAGATTGGATTATTTTGGAGAGGAAATTCGCTTCGGAAGCGGACGAGTTGGACGACGAGGATGTCTGGAAGGTGTAGATATCGGTGGTGTGTAGATTGGAAGCGCGAGTTGTGAAGGCGGCAAGCTGCATTGCAGTTACCGCGGGCAAGGAGGCCGGAGCAGGTCCTAGCGACGGGGCGGACTGATACCAGTGCGACGCGGGGGAAATGATGAAATGGGATTTGGGGTCCAATGTGACCTTGGTCGGAAGCTGGATTTTAGGCTGCTCGACAACGGGAGGCGGAGCTTCTACGGGTGCATCAGGTTTCGAGGCTGCCTTCTTTTTGGGTGGTTTGTCGTGAACTGGCGCAGGGGGAACGGGCGCGGACACCTCAGCAGTTTTCGAGTTAACGCGCGCCTTCTTTTTCGGCAACGAATCTTTTGGTGTCTCGGACTTGGATTTAGGCTGCTTGGCTTTCTTAGGAGCCTTGGAGGATTTCGTAGGGGACGCCTCGACCGCGACTCCATCGTGGCTTCCCAAATTCAAACCTTTCAAGAATTGCGAGACATCTTGTGAAAGGCTGGGCTGCACAAAGAGATGGTAAGTTCACCAACATAACCCACATCAAATGCATTACATCCGCATCCACCGCGCCAGCTTTCTTCGTGTTTTTAACCAAGTCAAGGTCAGCTTTGGTTCCGCCGAGTGAAAGTACTTGTTCCTGAAGAACAGCGTCGCCCGATCGCGCTTTCTTGGATGACTTCGTCTTTCCTGGGGCCACAGCAGGCGCTGGGGCAGACGCCGCGCCTTTTTCCTTCCGCACGCGCACCATGGAAATTTTGTGGAAGGACGTATTTGTTCGTATTTGATTTCGAGTCCATTGTGATGCTTACGTCACCATGACACATTCGGATCAACTTTCATCCCGCTCGTGCAGCATTCTCGCAACTTTCTCTGAACTTTTTCGCATCGGAGTGTACCACCTTGACGTCCAAAACAATGGCCGTCAGCGACCCACTTTCGCCCGATTGCCACCCGGATATCTAACCGAGCGCCTGATATAAAGCCTTGCTCGCAATATTGCAACGCCCGTCGCTTCCGAGTCAATCTCTCAACTTATGGTTTCCTGGCTACTCCTTGCGTCTCTCGTCCTGCGTTGCGCGGCCAACTTCGGAATTCCGTCGTCGAACGCGACCGTGGACGTCAAGGCGTTCAATGTCGCGAACTTCAGTGCGACTCTTCCTGGGGTCCTCGTCCAGCCTGTTCTCCCTGGACACGAAACCATCCAACTCCCGCTTCATGCATTCTTAGTTGAGCACACTGCTACCGGGAAGCGCTTCATGTTCGACATTGGAACGCGGAACGACACGGCGAACTTGCCGCCCAGCGTCGCCAGCCTTTTCGCCAGTGGGGTGTACTCGGCCCAGCCGTTCAAGCCTATCACGGTCCTCCTTGAGGAGGGCGGCATCCCGCTGAACAGCATAGAAACTGTTTATCTGGAGGTGAGGCGCTTTCAATTCTCTTGATCTTTCGGCCCTCATTTATTCAGCCACGCGCACTTTGACCACATCGGGGACATGTCCAAGTTCCCAAATACGACTGGCCTGGTGATTGGGCCGGGTACGAACAGAAGTCTTTATCCAGAGTTCCCGGACAGCGCTCTGCAAGCCAGTGACTTTGCGTATGCGTTTATATCCCCTTTCTCAGCTCACGATATTCATCGTTACATACAGAGGCCGTAACGTCACCGAGCTCGATTTCAACCACACCGATTTAACGTTTAGTGGGCTTCCGGCGCTGGACTATTTCGGGGACGGGAGCTTTTATCTGCTGAACACGCCTGGCGTGAGTGATGCACCCACCGAGTATAACACTGTGTTGACTGGGATATAGCACTTGGTAGGCCACATGACGGCGCTGGCAAGGGTGACACCCTCGACGTTCATCGTGCTCGGAGCAGACACTGCACACCACCCCGGTCAACTCCGGCCCCGCCCCAAATTCCAGCACGCATATCCTTGCCCGACGGAGCTTCTCGAGCAATCCAAAACCTCGGTTTCGACGGATTACTTCTGGTCGCCGGACACTCGGACAGGCATGTTCCATCTGCCCTCGCGTGCGCAGCCCCTGCTGTCCATCCCCGACCTACCCGACAGTGCAGACGTCAACCCTGTCGCGGCGCGCGTCTCGCTCGACAAGATCGCCGAGTTTGACGCGCATGAAGATTTCTTTGTGGTGCTGGCGCACGATGAGAGCTTGGTGCCCGTGTTGCCGTACTTCCCGAAGTCGCTAAATGCATGGAAGGAGATAAAGGATCAGGTTTTGTGGGGATTTCTGAACGAGACGAATCCTGCGTATAGATTTGGTCCTTAGAAAATTCCCGCACGCGATTGTAATAATTCACGACTACCTCCACATAACCTCTATGATAACTTTTTTTTTTACCTTGCTGCGCACCAACTCGGGGATTTCGGGATATTCGGGGAGTGACCGGCCGTGCCTTACACGATCGGGCCGTTGCCGATGTCATTCAAGTTCCCGCCCGAGGGCTTGATTGAAATTCTTCCCTCGACAAGTGCGGTACTTAGTGCGCACCGGAGGCATCGCCTTTCTCGCTGCCAGCGGCTTTTATCGCATGCTTCTGTGATCGTGTTGTTGCGCTCTTACTCTCACTTTGCTTCGCGAACCCGAGTCGACGTAACCGCAACGTTGGGCAGGCATTGTCGCTTTGCACCGTACTCCCAGCATGCTGGCCAGTGGTCCCAGCGTACTGCTGCAATATGCTCGGACGTACGGCAACAGATTCTTTCTTCAGTTCGGACTGTGAGTCGTGACGCGTCCCGTTTACGAGCACACTAACGATTGGGGCCGACAGACACTGCGCGACGCACCAAATCCGTATTATATTGGTTTCTGGCGTCGTGATCACCTCTCTCTTCTATCCCGCCCTCGCCCTGTACTCGTCCTCTGGCCCAGAGTTCTTATCTGTGCTCGACGTTACTCGCTCGCAATATCCGCAGGACCTCGTCAACGTATGGGCTGGTTATGACTCCCTGCGCGTGCTGGAGGATGCCGTTTCCTTGGCCAAAACTCGGGCTAGTTGCGAAGGCAATAGCACTCTGCGCGTCGAACGAATTCTCATCCAGAGTCCCTTCGACGGGGCTGTAAATCACCAAATTCTTCAATCGACCTTGGAGCTGGAACGCCGCATAGACGACCTCGAAGTACCGTGTCTCAAGCGCGCAGATGGAACATGCTTCGTTCTATCGCCTCTAGCTTTTTGGCGTCACGACGAGGACACACTACGCTCCGACCCCTCCATCCTCGACACCCTGCTCAGCCGGAATATTTCCGTCGCTGGAGTCCCTATCACACCGCAAATGGTGCTGGCTGGCCGCGGGTCCGATTCACCTCACGTCGTTGGCACTAATTTTGACTACGCAACGTTCCTCGCCCTCACATACTTTTTCCCCAACTCGGACTGCCTCGGGAGCGCCGAGCACGTCGCATGGCTAAAAGCGGTAGATGAAGCAAGCCAGAATGCTCCGCGGACAGCACAAACGCAGGAGCCGACGTTGATTGCGCTTGAGGTCGGTCCCTATCTTTACGCACTTGCCCAATCATTCAAGAGGTTGGTTGCAGTATGCCGAGAGCCGCTCCCGTTCAAGAGGGTGGACCGCAATTTCGGCCCTCATTTGTCTTGCGTATTCCGCCTTTGTCGTCTATGTTTTGTGGTTGGTGCGGTCCATGGATGCAGTGCATTCGCGCATCGGTATCACATTCACGGCCCTGGTGGAAATCGCCGTGAGTACCATTACCAGTGTCAGTGTCTGTGCACTGGTCGGGTTCAAGGTCACGATGGTCCCCTGGTAATCCTTCTTTTAGTCGCTGAATAAATACCGCATGCTCATACTTCCTCTCTCAGGGAACTTCTACCCATCGTGATTGTTTTCGTTGGGGCCGAAAACATGTTCAATCTAGTGGGTAGCCTGCTTATTCCGCTGGCCACTTCTCTCATTTCTTCTTCAAGGTGGATGCAGTCGGGAAAACCTCTGTCACGCTCTCCGTTAAACAGCGTATTGCTCAAGGACTCAGCCATGCGGGCACCTCCAATACCCTCAAAGTTGTGTCGTATAACAGCATTCTCGGTGTCATCGCTGTATTCGCAGCTGGCGCTATCCGCCAATTCTGTGTGTTCGCGATCGTTGTCCTCGTAGCACACTGGTTCCTAGCACACACTTTCTTCGTGGCGGTTCTATCCATCGACATGCAGCGCCTTGAGGCAGGTTTCCTTATACCAGTTATTCCTATCCACCTAACACGACGAAATTGCAGCTGGATGAACTCATACGGCAAAATCCAAGCTTGGGACCGGCCGTCCCTCCAATCACAAGAGAAGTGATGTCAAAGAAATCGCGTTCCCCGTGGGAAAAGCTTGTGCTCATGATCCAAAGCATGCTCCACGGACGCGCGACGAAGAACATCAGTTTGTTGATGGTATGTGTGCACACCACCGCGTTTCGGTGTCTCTTAGACTTTTCGTAGCTCCTAGCCATAACCGGGACACTCTACTACACGACATACCCCACGGAGCCGCACCTTCCTATGGAGGAGATGCAGCGTGCGCTCACGCGCACCAATTACACCTCCACCCTCCCACACCAACCCTCTCCCGCCTGGAATATCTGGAAAACGCTTAATCCCAGCGAAAAGACCCTACACCTTCGTATCGAGGCCCCAGTGGTCCTGACCTTGCGCTCCGACTCGCATAGCACTGATACACCCACGTCGCACCGGCCGAAAATCCTTTCTATGCGCGTTTTATTCTGGATGCTCAAGATCGTTGTCCTGCCCATCACGGCGACCACAACCGTCCTGTACGGTCTGCTGTTGTACCTGCTCAAGGATACGGAACTGCTCGAGGCGCAGCGCAATCGACCAGATATCGACTCGCCCGAGGTCGTGGAAGAGGACACAGGCGCCTTTAAAGACCAGATTTCGTTCGCCACCCTCCCCCGCACTTTTGCGAGCGATATAGAACTCATTGCGACGAGTCCAGATGGGGGGTTGGTGGTGTCGGTTGGGATGCAGAACGAGGTGACCATCTGGCGGATACCCAGTCGGGCGCACGTCTCGATCGACGTTACGGACGTGCTCCTGTGTTCTGCTAGCACCTCGAGTGCATCTTCGACCCTCACATGCGTCGCGGTCGATGCCGACGGCGGTTATTTTGCCGTGGGGACTGGCGCAGGCAACATTGCAGTTTGGAGCATCGGCAAGCACAGCGTACACCCGTTACCACTCCTCTCCCTCACCAACTCCTCCGCCGCCGTCGTAGACCTACAATTCCTGTCCGCGCCCGGACGCGGGGCACGACGAACTCCTCCTCAGTCGGAACCCAGCTCACCAGAGGACCAGCCATTGCCCGTCTCACTGGTGGCCACTTATGAGAGTGGTCTCGCCGCGAAATGGGGCATCGGCATCTCCGCAGGCGCGACGTTCTTCGCGCCTTCGCACCGCGCTTCGCTGGTCAGGACGCTCCTACTGCGGGTTCCGCAAGCGGACAACGTTCTTGTGGGATTCTGCATGGACGACGGGACGCTCGAGTTTGCGGAGGTGCAGGGCACACAGGCGCTCGTGCTCCCGGACCACTCGATCTGCGCTGGGAACCCCGCGGACGTGGTTGCCACAGCCCATGTGTGCCTTGTCGAGGTCAGCGGGAGTACGCGGCTCGTTATTGCCGCGGCGACGGAGTCGGGGACGGTCTCGCTGTGGGACGGCGGTACGGGCGAGCTCATCCACCTCTTGGACGAATCGCATGGGCGAATCAACCGCCTACGGATATCACCCGCGCCGGCTGGGCCGTGCCCATCGTGCGGGAAGCTACCGCTCGACGGCTTCTTCCTCGCGTTCTCGGTGGACAACATCGTGCACTTTTTCAGGATATACTTGACTGATCAGGCGCGGCGTTGTTCGTGTAATGTCCATCAGCCGCGGCGGGTCCCGTCATGGGACAGTCTTGGACGGCATTCGCGTGCTACCAGTATTGTTGCTTCGCCGGGGGGCTCGCCGTCCATTCCGCGAGCGAAATTGGCGTCAGTCTTTGAGCCGCCACCGTTTCCAATTTCGGGACATGGTGTGCGCTCACGGCGTGTGTCGGAGAAGGATACGTGGACCCGGAGGTCGTTGGAGACGTTGACTGTTCCGACACTCGGAGAAGACAGCGAACTTTTGGGGCCGCTGGATTCCTTAATGATGCGACCATCTCCCAGTGTGACTGCGTCGGTTTGGCAGCACGTGTTTGTCGTGCGTGTCGCCGATACTGTCTGCGATAGAGGGGGGTGGGATGTTTCTGATCGTCGGGTGGTTGGGGTGCGGAGGAAACCACGGTCGGCGGTGAAGAGCGGACGGGTCAATGCCAACCCTCTGGCGGAGCTACCGGGTTTGACGCCGGCGACTTTGGAGAGGTGGGAGCTGTGGTCGTTTGACCCGTCTGGGACCCGCGTCCAGAGCTCTGCGTTGGCTACGTTGGTGGGTAACGTGGAGACGTTGCCTTTGTCGCCAGCATCAACCTCCTCGACCTCCTCAGCCTCGACTGGCTCGTCGCAGTCGTCCAGAAACTCGAAGGACACGATCCCACGGCTACCATTCACTCGTGTGTCGCCTTTCCTGATATCGAGGTCGCATAGTCTCGCAGGATTCGGCAACACAGTAGGTGTATTTAACTTGATCTCGCAATAATGTATATGGAACGATTTTGTATCTCGCTAGCTTGTAAAGTAATTGATTAGATAAACCTGTAATGCGCCCGTGCTACTTACTCTGGGCTCGGTACTCAAGTTCTTGACCGAACGCTTTGATTCGGCTTTTGCTCATGTTTGCGCGCGCCGGTTCGGCCGATAGCCGACAGGGGTTTCGCGTGTTGCCATCAGAGCGCAAGTCCCATCCACTGGCATGTCTCTCAGGCCGCTCACCCGTTCGTATATCCTTTCTATCGCAAATGAACGCAATTACTTACTGGATATCCAAAGACTATGTGGTCCCCTTGGTGGTCTTCCCCTCCATCTCCTACTTCGCGTTTCGACAGACCTTGGGCCACCTTGTCTTGTCCGGACTCAGGACCGCCCTCGTGCAACAATGCCCGCTCGAGCCAACCTCCATCGAAAGTGCCCCGTATTGCTTGAAATACACCGGCGTCCCCGCCGTCGACAAGCGTTTGTGTGGCCTGGTCGCACTCTTCCATTTCGCGCTTGCACCCGAGGCCGTCGCATTCACCAGTTATTTTGTCGGAACAGCCGTTCCCCTTCTCGCCCTTCCGGCACTTGAGTCGTTCCGCAAAAAACGTTCTCTTCTCATCGCTTTCCCCGTCATATTCGGGCTCGTCTCGCAAATCGTGACTGTAGGCGTCACCATCCCAATATACTGGCTCATATTCATCCTTACCGGCTCTGCAAACCTGCGCCCGGGGCAAAAGGACACGCAACTATCGCGCGCAGATGTCGGGGCCGTAGCCGCGGGGCTGGCCGTGGGGGCCGCTGTCCCTTCGCTCTCTCTATTGGTCTTGGAGGATCCATACGTGACGGCGATATGGCAATTTTTCCCCTTGTTGCAGTTCTTGGTGCAATACGGGTCTACATCCATCCAACAACCCTCTCCCAACGCTAAATCGGCGCGCTCGGTGCTCTTCTCGTTCTACATGAGCATATTTGCCCTTTCGGCGGCTACACATCTCAACTCCTTCTATGCCGCTGGGAGTGTCAACGGCGTCAAAGCCTTGTTGATTCCTTCTCTCGCACCCCTCACGTCGGCTCAGCCGAGTTTACAGGTGGTACGGCGACTCTTTATTCATAACACAACAACAAGCTGAAACGTATTGTGCAGCGCGACTTCCTCCAATGGGATGCGATTTGCGCATTCGCATCCACCATGCTTGCGACACTGTGGTTCGGCGATAGACCCGCTCAAGTCCTCGACCTTGCGCTTTGGAATGCCGCGGCGAGTGTTGTGGTGGGACCTGGGGCCGCCATCGCAGTCATTGGCCTGTGGAGGGAAAACCAGCTGCACTCAGACGTCGGCGAAAAGCAAAAGCAAAAATTACAATAATTCATACTCTTGTTCGAGGCTTGCGGTTCCATGGGGTTTCAAATTCCAAACTAATCGTCTACATCGCGGTATTTTATGCATCCGCGTTGAACAAAGCTCTCTATGTCACATTGACGGTTTCGAAGTCCACGCCCCGCACGACGTCGGTCCACTCCTCGAGGTGGTTTTTGAGCTTCTCCGTCTTCGCCAATATAGCCTTCTCCGCGTCCTTGCCGAGGACTAAATAAGTTGGCCAAGGCCTACCGACGGCAACACCCTCCCCTCTCACAACGTCTACGACGGCCGCCATGGCCTTGACGGGATCCCCTGGCACACTCCCTGGTTGGCTTCGAACTGCCTTGAACAAATCCAGTGTTTTATTTCGCGGCAGGTCGTAATCGGGGATCCTATCCTTCCGTTCCAGGCCATCCATGAAACCCTCCGCGGAGGCCATCCCTGTTCTAAACGCACTCGGTTCGACGAGCAACACCCGAATGTTCAGGTGTGCCAATTCTCCGCTGAAGGCTTCGGCTAACGCATGCAACGCCGCTTTGGCGCTGGCATAGGCTCCTGTTAATTATTCAGTACCTTGGGATTTGTCAAATGCAGATAGTTCGCAATCATACCTATTCCCTGTGAAAGCGCTTTCTGTCTGGGACACACGAGGAATATAGGCGAGGGCTTACCGGAAACTCTGGAATCCACGCCGACCGACTCCCAATAATAATCACCGTGCCATCTTTCTGAGCTCGTAGGTAGGGGAGAGCAGCTGTAGTAACATCCATGACCTTTCATCGGTGTAAGTCACACACATTCTTGGCACCGGGATTCAAAAAACGCACCCCGAAAAGGCAGACATCGAATTGTTTCCGAAGGTATGGAGATCTTAACGAATAATAAAGAACTCATATTTCCGGAGGCTCCAGATGTCAACTCACCCTCCCTCTTCAAGCATGCCAAGATAATTCACACCCGCATTGTTGACGATGACATCCAGCCCACCGAAGAAAGCCGCTGCCTCGGCCATTTTTGCCCTGATGATGTCGGGTCCTCCGGTCACGTCGAGCTGCAGCACCCGGAGGTTTTCATTCGTTCCTTCCAGGACCTCGAGAGATTTCCAAGAACGAGACGTCGCAATAACGCGGTCCCCGCGTCCGAGCACTTCTGTCACCAGACACCGACCGAAGCCGGAGGAGGCGCCTTTGAGTTGGCTTGAGTTGGCCCAGTGATTCTCGTGAGCGTACAGGAGGAAGACTTACCAGTTATAAACCAGACTTTCTTCGTGTTCACGGTCATGGATTGGGATTGGAGGTTGGATAGTAGTGCGGAAAGCAGATGTTGAAGGAACGGCCTTTAAAGTGCAGTGCTATGTAACGGCTCACGCTCGGTTAGTGCCCGAGATACTCAGAGTACGTCAGTCAGACTTCGGATATGTACACAGACTGCCGCTCTCGGGGTCGGTCTTCCAAGGTCTTACTCGATGGAGGATGCGACTCGGATACAACTCGGATAACAGTTTGATCGGACACTTGCGGTGGAGGGCGTTCGGAGGAGTGACAATCCAGAGTGTTAGCAAGCCAAGACGAGGGCAGCAGCGGGGGTAATAACGGCTGGAGTGGAGATATGTCTCGACGGTTTAAGCTCAAGTTGAAAACAATTGGTCGACTCCAGAGCTGGAGATGCCATCACCTGACATTTTCACGCGCCCGCGTTTCTGATTTGTTGTCTAGGGACGAGCAGCTTGAGTTAGAGCCAGCCGAGAAAAGAGGAAAGAGAATAGAGAGCCAATGTTGAATGCATTGCAGCGGCACCGCCACTGATCGCGTCAAAACCATCATCATCTGATCCGCTGCCCCAGGCTGCCCCTATATGATTATCTCCCATTCTCTTCGGATTCCATGGCTGCGCCCCAGACCCCCGCGACGCTGCCCCAGTTTACTAGGAATAACCTATATAAAGCCCTTCGTGACACCCTCTGGCCTGCTGACGGTGGCCCCGTGGAGGGAAAGTCAGCACGGGGCGAGCCTCCCGCCTTGCTCGACCGCGTCGAAACCTTGACACCAGACGACGGGTGGCTCACCCCTAGCAGCAAGAAGAGCGCCTCGGATGCCATATATGTGGACGATCCTGACGGCGACGGCGAAGGCGAAGGCGAAGGCGAGGACCCGAACGACGGCGAGGATGTGGACGAGGGCCCAACCACAATACGCTACATCAACCTCAAAGCCCATTTGGCCTTGGCCTTCCACGAGTTGGGACTGCCAACTGGAGGTCGACCAGCGCGGCGACACGGCCACGTTCGTTGTCCGGCACGAGTACGGCCTGTTCATGGAGCACGCCATGTCTCGCCTGAGCAACCGCCCCAACGACAGCTACCGCGCCCGTTTCTTTGTCACCGGTCAACCTGGCATTGGCAAGAAGTCGGCTTTCTTTCTGCTTTGGGTTTCGTGCTCATGCATTGCGTCGGACAGGCAAGAGCTTCGGCTGTTACTATTTCCTTTTTCGTCTTCTCGCTTTGGGACAGTCGGTATTTTTCCTCGACGCCCCCACCAATGTGTACTACTTTTCCAGCGACGGCGTCCAGAAAACCAACGAAAACCCCGAGGAATGGCCCGCGACACTCGAAGCTGTCCGAAACAGCTGGGTCCTCATCGACATGGACGAGAAAACCGACTGGATGCCCCCCAAGATCTTCAAACGCGCTCGGTGCGTTGTATGGACGTCGTCACCACAGGAGTCGCGCATGAAGAAGTTCCTCAAGACGTTTAGCGCCGAGAAGTGGTACATGAAGGCGTGGTCGTCGAAAGAAATTGCAGCAGTAACGTGCGTCTTGTCTTTGATGCCGTTCTTCGGAAACTATCCATGCTGACCTTACCAAACAAAGGGAACGACTCGCAATCGATCGCACCGAACTTGTGAAAAGGTTGGACACAGGCGGGCCGGTCGCACGAAGCCTCTTTGGCGGCATACCTGTCCCTTCGCCCCAGACCATCGAAGCCGACCTCACGAACGCTCTCCGCGGCAACATATTCGCTTTTACGCCCATGGACGCCAGCGGCCAGGGTACCCAACTGATTCAGCCCCTGGTCGTGATCGACGAGAGATCAGGGCGAGCTTGCCTCCAGCGGACCGACTACTCAGCCGAGTTCCTTTCTGCCTATATGGCCCACAGGACCTTGGACCTGGCGCAGGACCACCTCGAGAGGGTACGAGGACAGCTAGCCGCCGCGCTCGACATATCCACCGCACGCTCAGTGGCCGGGAAGCTCGTTGAGGGCATGATGCATCACAAGCTCACCCGCGGCATGCAGCTTCCGGCCGTTTTCGGCGCTGGCACCGTCGCGAGGACCCTCCAGCTCATCGGCAAAGCCGGGAGCTTCGTCTGCGAAACCGCCACGACCGACATTGCCAAAGAGCGTCCGCTGTACCTCCGGCCGGAATCCCTTAACTTCGCCGCCGTGGACGCCATCCTCGTGACGCACGAGAAGCTCGGCCTCATCCAAGCCTCCCTGGGCGATTCGCATCGCAGGGACTTTGGAATGATGCTTCGAATCATTTCCAGACTCCGTCGAGGGGCGCAGGTCGACGTGAGCAGCTTCGGGGAGGTGATATATTGTCTTGTTGGCGCCGCTCCCGAGCGTGTCCAAAAGATCGTGGCCGAGGCGAGCAGAACCCTAGCCGAGCTGAAGACGTTCGACGCACAGAAGCTGAGCAAAGAACTGAGAATGCGACACACCAAGATCGCTCATACAAGGCTTTCCACGTTCCGGGTCGTCGGCTACACCTTTGATCACAAACAGGGATTCACGGAGGTACGGTAGTGACTGTGTGCGCTGTACCTACGTCGCGCGTGTAAGATACGGTAGTCGTCGTGTATTGATTAGTCCATTCATTGCTGCTCATTCGATCAAAAGACGAAGGTCTTGGGGTCCGTGGTGGTGACTTGATCCATCGTCGATGACCACATGCGTGTGGCCTTGAATACACGTTTAATTTACTGTGGCTGTCTGGAGAGAAGCTTATCGTACCGATAATCATTCCCTGGGCATTGAGCTGTTGCGGAGTAGCGAAGTAACTTTCCTAGGTACGGTATGAACAAACTTTTTTCTTTCTTTCGAGACGGAGGATACCTGGGCATTGGTGAAGTGACCGGCCTGTAAGTACGCAAAGTTGTCCATTGTGTTCACAGGTGCTGACTCGGGCTTACATCAACATTTTTTCAAAACCAGCGAGATGTTGAACGGTTTGAGTACACAAAAAGTAGGCGTAAATTGTGAGCGAGTGTGATGTACCCGTAGTGATCTGCTTTCCGTTGGTAAGAGGCGTTCCAGGCAGTGTCAGGGCACAGAAATTGAGGAGGTTGTTTGTGCTTCGCAATCGTCAGCACGAATGACTGCTTTCAATAAGAGAACAAGAACCTCGTCAACGAAGGGAACTGCTCTGGTTAATAAAGGCGTCCAAGGTTGAAGTCGAACCATGGAACTGTTTCACGCACCCGCGACAGGTGGGTTCTTCCCGTTGTTCTGGAAGCCGGTTTGGATGACGGATGGTTCAAGAGCTACGAGCTTCGGTCAGCTAACGAGGGAAAGGAAAGAAGTTTTCGCATACTGAAGGACCCTTGAAGATCACCAGTCGCACCGACTGTGGTATTGGACACGACGACCTATGATAACGGGGTCGATACCACACTCATTATGAGCACCAACAAAACATGATCACCTGCGGCGGCTGAGAAGTCGGTGTTGCGGCAGCAGCAGCAACGGCGGGGAGGCTGGTAGGAGCGGGATCTTGAGTCGCAGGGATGCCGGTGAAGATTGGACTCAAGGTTGTTGCATCGGTGGAATGGCCAGCCTTGCTGTCCTTGGGTCGACCCAACCCAGAATCCTTCTTGGGGCGGTCAAATCGGTGACGGGCAGGGACGGCAGCGGCGACCAAGGTAAGAGCGAGGAGGATGAGTGCGGAGGCGTGCATCTTGATAATACAATGAGTGGAATGAAGGCGACACCAGGTCGAGGTTCATTTCTGAACTCGCAGAGGGTCGAAGTGGGAAGGAGTATGGGAAAGAAGGAGGAATGCGAGCGGATTTTAAGGGAATCCACGGATCTTGATTCGGTTCGACACTTTTACTGAACGCTAGTTCATTGAAGAAGAATTTCAACGCGGTTTGTTCCAGCGCCTTACAGAATATCATCGGAAATTTTGAACCTCTGAACCTGCTCTAGGAATAGCGCCAAGGTCCGCGTTCACGCCCATCATTTCGGTGTAAAGTCAAGCTGTCGAGCGATTTTTCAACTGTGATAGGGAAGATGGTAACAAAGACCCAAACCGCGAAGAAGGGTCTTCCAACGGTGCTCGGCTGCTCTGTGGAGGGCTTACTCAATTGCGTGCTCGACCTTGGTAAGAGCCCGTGCTCGCGTCACACCCGATGGATGGGAAATCTCGCGGCTGGCGCGGCGAAAAGGAATCGACGCGATTGAATGGAGTATTGATTATTATAGTGGTAACTTCGTACTCCCTTGACGCGGTAATAATCTATTTTGCTTGAGTTTCTGCTCTTTCATGTATTTTATTGTCTCCTGCGCGCTGAAGCATAGTCAGAAAGTGAAGGCGAAACAGAAATGAGAACGTACGACGCAAATCCCGGTTTGCCTAATTCTTTCGCAGCCATCCGTCTGGTATGTCGGACAAACTTGGCAGCTGTGCGTGGCCGTTGCAACTCCTTCAATGCAGTTGTGGGATCGGCAGAAAGAAACGATTTCTTGGGGACTCGTTCTCCCTTCACTACCGGCACCGTCAACTCTGCGTTTTGCTTCTGCGCGTCCCGAAGCGACACGCGGAGCTGGAGACCCTTCCAACCAAGGAGGTCTGCCTTCGTTTCCATGAGATAATTATCCACTCCGCCTTTCTAAAATGTCGGAGTCAACGCTGAACACAGGACGTTAGTAACGAAAAACCTTCTTGATAGTTCTCAGTGCTGCTGTGGTCAATTTGACTCGAATGTTCGACTGGAGGGTTTCGGAGAACAGCCTTTTACGCTGAACGTTGGGGAGCCATGTGCGACGCGTTTTGTGGAGGGAGAAGGGAACATTGTTCCCATATAGCTTGGTCTTCCCTTGGAATAGACCAAACTGAGCGCGTTTGAAGGGCTGCGCCTAGAGTCGATCTGTCAGAGATGCTTCGGGACGGGTCACCAGGACCGCTCGCGACGCCCCTCACCTTGACCGCGACCTCCGATGGCGCGCGGACACCGAGCACGGCGAGGGTGGGTCGCATGAACCTTTGGAGGTTGTTGACACACAAGCGTCAACACATTCTGGTCCGAACTGATCCGACACGTCGGCCGGATAGTTTCAACTCCGAGTCCCATAACCTTTAGACCGGTTGTCGTTCATTTTTTATCTCTGTACAGTTTACTATCGCTCACGCTCCTCAAATACTTCTGAAAAAGCGTTCGTGCGCCGTTGATCAGCCGTGCATCAGCCGAGGAATACTAGGTGAAACGCGGGAGGAACCGTGACGGACGGTCCGATTAGTAACTGCAATGCGCTGGCTCTCTATTCTCCTTCCTCTGTTCCCAACTCGGCTGGCTTTGACTCAGGCTGCTCAAAGTGTCTTCGAGATCAGTGCCACCCAGTTTGAGAACCATTTCAACGAATCAGGTATGAATGCCCGCTGATAACAGTGTATTTCACCCCAATCCCAATGCTACCCCGCAGGATTTGACCTTGACTTGGATGCTCTTCGACTCGTCCAGTTCTCCCTCGAAGAAGAGGGAAATTGGATGACTGAACGAGACAAATTAATCGCCAAAGCAATGGGGAAAAGCTATCTGGATATGTGGGTTTGACACCTCGACCTAGGCCTTGCGGAAACTCAATGGACTTGGTTCAGCACCGACACACAAAGCTTAGGGCAATTCTCCCAGAAACGTCTGTTCGACTACCCCGATCCTAGTTCCACAATTGTGTCGGGCATCCTACAAAACTTGACGACATCGGAACCAAGGAAGTTTCTGGAGCAATTTACATCTTTTCCAACCCGTTACTACAATTCGGACTCGGGAAAAGCAAGCTCTGAATGGCTTTTGCAGAAATTAAGAAACTACACTATGGAATTGGCGAGCGAGGAACAAAAGTCTCTCATTTCTGTGGAGCTGTTCAAGCACCCCTGGAAACAAGCCTCTGTCGTAGGTGTATCAGATGTTTCTGCAGGCTTTTCGTAACGGTTCTTTAGGTCGTTCGAATGACTTCCAAAGACTCGCTGGATTCAGATCCTATTACCATCCTAGGTGCCCATTGCGACAGTATCAACCAAATGAATCCTTATGTAAATTCGCGAGATGCGTCTCATTTTCGTCCTCGCTTACTTGACTCAGTTACCTGCTCCCGGAGCTGACGACGATGGCAGTGGAACAGCGTCAAACCTTGAAGCCTACCGAGGTCCGTTGCGCTTCCCAACTCGGTGTTGTGTCTCAAATATTGCAGTTCTACTCCTTGCTGGATATATTCCTACATCCCCACTGGAGTTTCATTTCTATGCTGCTGAAGAAGTCAGATGATGTCTCTAAAACATGCCGTCTTGCACTCATTACTACTTGAAGGCTGGGATGCTTGGGTCACAAGCTGTTGCCGCTGCTTACGAATCAGCCGGAAAAGAAGTCAAAGGCATGATTCAGTTCGACATGACGGTCAGCTATTCCCTCTTCTTGTAGTTTTCAGACTAAGAGTCAAGTAGGCATGGGTCAGAGTTGGAACCCGAGAGGAGATGGCGGTCATTGATTCCTCAGCCGATCCAAAGCTCACCAAGTTCGAAATCAAGCTCATTGAGCGATATGGTAATGGGTACTTTGAATCCTCGATTTGTTATTGAACCAGGTTGGCCAGTGGATATTCCTTGGATATTGACCGGATATCCGGGTGGGATCGGTTTGTCGGACCACGTGTCGTGGACGAGGGCTGGCTACCAAGCTGGGCATGTCTTTGAGAGCGCTATGGGCAACGCTAACAGCCAGAGTTGATTGTTTTCTTGGATCTCCTCTGAATACATACTGAAAAGCAGCTACAGATGGACATACGTCAAACGACACCATTGATATTTCCCCCGAGTTCTCATTTGATCATATGCTTCAGTATGTGCCTTTTGCGTAAACAAATTATGGTTCACTTTACTCCTCACCCAGATACTCGAAGCTTGCTGTTGCATTTGCTGTGGAATTGACTAGTTATATGTAATTGAGTGATGTTTCGTGAAATATCAGTGTGCTATTTTGTTCAGTCTTGACGATCCCCCTTTCCCTCGCTTCCTTCCTTGCCTTCCCATCCTTTCACCTACGCTACGCCGAGCTCATCGCTGAGAGTCCCATCTGAGTCTTGGGGTTAAACACCCGCAATTCGCGGTGCCTGGTATTTCATACTGATATGCATTGGGAAATGCGGGCTCATTGCCAAAGGTTGCGCGATGATCGCGAGTTATATTCGAATTTTGAAGGTTCAGAATGGTTTCGGCGATTGTCGGATCAAACACGAGCACAGCCACCACATCCCAAATTTCAGTCGACCCACGATGACCTCGCTGGCCCGGACGGCGACGAGCCCGCTTTTCAGGCGTTGTGAGTTTTGAACCCTTTCCTCGACCTGTACCAATATGACTTCTAGTGCTACACCAATCCCATGCTCGGCGCGCAATCACCAACCTTGAAATGCCGGCCATGTCGCCGACGATGACTGAGGGAGGTATTGCGGCGTGGAAGAAGAAGAATGGGGAGGCTTTCGTTGCGGGGGACGTTCTCCTCGAGATCGTACGTCGCTTAAGAACGCGAACAGCGTTTCCGGGTTAACCGATGGCATGCAGGAAACGGACAAGGCGACGATTGACGTTGAGGCGCAGGATGACGGTGTAATGGGCAAGATACTAGTGCGCTTCTCCTTTGAATCCGATGCTATGGAGATTCAGGCTTAATTTCTAGGTCCCGGACGGCTCGAAAAACATTGTCGTCGGAAAGGTTATCGCTCTGCTGGCCGAGGAAGGGGACGATATCTCCAACCTCGAGCCACCAAAGGAGGACGCGTCACCTAGACGGCAACAGAAGCCAGAATCCTCTGATTCTTCGTCGGCGCCCCCGCCGGCTCAAGAATCCAAATCCAAACCTTCACCTCCGCCAGCTGCAGCCCAACACGCTCACTCTTCCACCCCGCCGTCCCATTCGCGTCCACTCTTCCCTTCCGTCCACAGATTACTCCTGGAGCACGACATTTCGAAACCTTCCGACATTAAGGGTACAGGTGTGCGCGGGATGCTTACCAAAGGCGACGTCCTTGCCTTCCTCGGCAAGGCGTCTGGCCCAACGGGAACGTTCAAAGAGACGCCACCGCCCGCGGCGCAGGCACAGCCGAAAAAGGAGGAATACAAGGTGCGATTCGCGTGCAATGCTGTCTCTAAATGTATTTATCTATTTATTCAGCCGCTCGATGGCCCCGCTCTACGCCGGGTAATTGTCTCCACCATGCTGCAGAACTCGCTCAAGGCGCGGAATTCTTCTCCGAGTACGCCGTTCGCTCTCTTGCTGTCACTTCTGATTAACAACGACCAGAATCGCTGGCGCAAGCGGACTTCGACTCCGTGCTCGCAGATTACCTTCCTCTAACATCGGCGACACCGAAACCAAAATCCTCTCCCGTCCCATCTCCGCCGAAGGCCACAAATTGGCTGGACGGTTTAATTTGAGCGTTACTTTTTTTTCGAGTTTTTCCGCCCTCTGAATCGATAGATTTCATTTTGGCCGCCGTTTGAGCTCGATACTACCTTGATTTCGGAGAACGCTCGGCCGCATTGTTTCTGGTTCATCGGACGCTGTGCGAGTGTTCGACCTCTGCGAGACTGCCCAGCCGAATTTGCCGCTGTTTTCAATTGGTTCAATAATCTTCCACTAACCCAAGAGGTGTCCGATTCGCTAGCCGAGCACACTGTGATGGGCACGTGCCGCAGGGCACCTTCCATATCGGGACACCTTTCCCAGCGCTCGTTTCACCTCACAGGCATGGTATGTCGACTGGATAATTGTAAAAATATTCCAAGATACACTATACATGAGCTATATCTGCAGGAGAAAGTCTGGAGGAGCCCTGAATGTATAGTAGTTGAAAAAACAAAGCCTCCTGCCATAATTGTTAACAGTGTCTGTAGATATTGAGTGGTGGGCTCAGATCTACCTTACTCACTCAGAGTCAGCTAGATGAGTGCTGGGGCCAGTATATTGGCACTGAATGCCTAGACTCGCAACCAGTCGGCTTTAGTAAGCAACTTTTTTGATCACGAGACAAGCAGAGGGATCAAAAAAGCTTCCTAAAGCGACTGGTACATCTGGGCGTGATTTTGGCTGGGCCCGCCAAATGTGGCCCGATACTGATGTCGGTGAAGTGAAAATAAATAATTATAATAAATATTCGGAATCGTAAGAATGATGTTATCAATTATTGGCGGTGACCTGTATTGGTCTATTGGCGCAGTGGTATTCATCTTATCTTGTGTTCTTTTTGTGTTTCTAACTAGGCGTGAGTTCGATCCTGCTACTCAGTATTCGTTTTCCATCTTGCACTTTCTTGCTCCCGTTTTGTTCCGACTTCTGCCCATACCAGCTCTGGCAAACAATAAAGCACAAACAATTACAGCAGTGTGCTATTTTTTTTTGAGCCTGCGGCGCCAATTGGATGAAGGAACTGATGATGTTTTCCCCACTTCAATTAGGCCCTTTGTTGAGGAACTTGGCATCCAGATCCTGTAATGTGGAAGAAGTAGATTTTTTCCTCCCCTGGCCTACGGCTCTCACACAGGTTAGAAACACAGTCAACCAACAACTGCCATACTTTATTTACAATGTCAGTGATTCTGCTCTATCCTGGCTAGTCATTTTTCCCCCAGCCTGTGGTACCAGTTGCATTGAGAAGCTTGCCATGATTCGAAAGCCAGATTTATTTCCCCTGGTTTTACAGCTGTCACAAGGTTAGAAACATCCAACTGTCATACTTTTCACTTTCAGTGACTCTACTATGACCAGGCTAGATTTTGGACCACCTGCGCGCCAACAATTTTATGTGAGTAATTGAGGCCGGCCAGTTGAGGTTATAATCATCAAGTTGAATATTGGTTTGTCTTTTACCAGTGCTGTATCAAAATTCGTGAGTTTAACAAGAGGCTATTCACTTCGGGTTCAAGGTTCTGAGCTGCTGCTCTCTGGAGTTCGGACCCCAGATTTCATCTTGAGTCAGTGCACCTTTATCCGCTAATTACAGCCATTTGCGGAACTTAGGGCGCGGGCCGTTTTTATATATATATACACTTTTCAACGAGAATCGTTATTGTGAGCTCAGTTCTTGTCCGTTTGCCTTGAAAATATGCTCATTGTGTTCGCAATGCAAATGCGGAGGGCACCACGGTCCTCGTTCTTCCTGATGGGATCATAATTTTCTTATTGGGAAAATGTCGCCCTTTTTGTACAGAACTTGTCGCATCCTCTGTGCTGTGGTCAGATTGACCTATAAATTTGATATGATGTCTTCATGAGTATTACGGAGGGCTGGACGGACCGGTATTTCCTCATATTGTATTTATTTCTTGTATACAAGGTATTCAGATATCCCACATTATGAGAATGCAAAATACCGGTGAACTAAGACACACATTCAAAATCCCGGTCCGTCCAGCCCTCAGTGATACTCATAAAGACATCATATCAAATTTATAGGCCAATCTGACCACAGCACAGAGGATGCGACAAGTCCTGTACAAAAAGGGCGACATTTTCCCAATAAGGCAATTATGATCCCATCAGGAAGAACGAGGACCGTGGTGCCCTCCGCATTTGCATTGCGAACACAATGAGCATATTTCCAAGGCAAATGGACAAGAACTGAGCTCACAATAATGATTCTCGTTGAAAAGTGTATATAAAAAAAAAAAACGGCCCGCGCCCTAAGTTCCGCAAATGGCTGTAACTAGCCCACCAAGGAACAATCTTATACCCCCAGCTGTTGAAAAACACAAAGGCTCAATGTTTGTTGTTCTCTATTTCTGACTCGGATCAAACGCGCCGATACCACGTGAAGTATTACATAATATTTCAGTATCAGTATCAGTATCGTACACCGGCATCAGTATCGCGCCCCAAATGTGTGCCCGGACTTGGTCCTGGAGAGTAGTACATGTCAGAAAAAAGTGTAAAATGTTCCTGCAGGAAAGTTGGATGATTTCAAATTCCAAGTCGAATGAGCCTAACTTTTTTTTTGACTTTGGGTGAAGGTCGTCGATGTCGTCTGCGCACGGACCCATCAACGGTGCTGGGCACTTAGGAGTAATACCCGAAAAAAAGTATGTCTCATTCGGTTTGCATTTACAAAATACGCAACTTTGCCTATATAACTTTTTACACTTTTTTTCGACGTTGGGCGACCCCGATGAGCACGAAAACTCTTAAGTCCGGGCACACATTTGGCGGGCCCAGCCAAAAGCGTGACCAAAGATCCCAGCCGCTTCGCAACCGTGATCAGCGCAGCCACGTGAGGCGAAGCGGATGGTCACGAGCCTACTGAATGCCTTTCAGGATGTGGTTACAGCGACGAGAGCGATGGGAAAGGTGTCCCGATATGGAAGGTGCCCTGCGGCACGTGCCCATCACAGTGTGCTCGGCTAGCGAATCGGACACCTCTTGCACTAACCTAAGCCGACCTAACTCGAGCGGCGGTGATTGCTCTCCACTGGCGAACCTCACAACCATACGATCGCTTAACGCTACCTATTTCTCCTTATTGTTCGAGACGATATGTGACACCGCGACCCTGACCATCTCCGTGATTTACGCCGGTAGTTGTACTGCGGCCGACGGGACATCGCGAGTTTGAGCTTCCCTTCGCCTTCGCCTTTGACAACCGCTTGTAACCCCCAACCCCAGCGTCGACAGACCCCAGAAATTGGGCCTAGATGCTTCCTCTGCCGGTTTCATCTATGTATGTAAGCCGACCATTTCCAGATTGAAATTGTCTTTGCTTTGACGGTTAAAGCTCGCGACTCATAAACAGTGATGATTAGTGTGGCTCGATGGGCTTTCTGTTTCTCTATAACGAGTGCAGCAGGAGAATAGCTAAATGGTAATAGTACGATGATTTTCGCATACTTGTTCGGCATCTCCATCTCGGAGTTCTCCGAAATTCAACCAGACACGTGATTGGTTCAACTTCAACGAATTATTTTTTAACCCCGGCCATGATGAGTGCCGCCGCCTTTTCAGATCTGGGCTTCAGGCAAGATTTGTAGGGAAGTGGTTGCCTGTGAAATAAGGTGAGGACAGCTAGGGAGCGCCAGAAATAGGGGTTACGCACACCACCATTCCCGCGAAATAGTCAAAGTTCGGTTCGATGACCTTGCCATCTTTATCGACGGGCTTGGTAATGTCGAACGTAGCCAGAATCGACGCTAGCGAGAGCCACACATGGGCTTTCGCCATGTGTCGGCCGGGACAAATCCTGGCGAACGTCAGACAGGATTTATGCTGTAAGTTGGAGCGCCAAACCTTCGCCCGAAACCGAAAATCATCTCGGGGTCCATAATCGCAGGGTTGAGCTTTCCGTCCAGAAGCCACCGTTCGGGTTTGAAGGAATAGGGATCAGGGTACATGGCCTGGTATGACGTGAGTGGAAGACACTGCTTGAATGATAGTAGCACACCTCGTCATGAAGAATAGCCCTGGAAACAAGTCAAGATTTGACCGTACACTGTGTGTTCGATTTACGTACCAAGTGTTGGGAATGACGACTGAACCAGCGGGTATTCTATATCCACGATACTCGTCCTCGACTGCCACAAAATGAGGAATAGCTGTTGCGAAATGAGTAAAACAACATTGCGAACGAAGAAGCACTAACAGATGGGCGTTACATTCTTCCAGCGAAGACTTTCTTTCATGCACGCTGCGACATAAGGGAGAGAAGCCTCGTCGTCGAAATCAGGGAGACGGTCCTGTCCGACGACCGCGTCGATTTCCGCCTGGGCCTTTTTCTGGGCCTCTGGGTGGGCGAGCATAGCCAAAATGAAGGTCCCGAGCGCAGACACGGTGGTTCCGGTCCCCGCAGTGTACATCGTCCCAGCGGTTGCCTGCACAACGGAATAAGGATGCAGCATTTTAAAAAATGCGAGACTCGTTACCTGCACAACTTGCGCGAGATAGGCCTTGTCATCATCAGAGTTTTCCACCATCCGTTGCCCGTCCAATGTGAATGAGTGCTGCGGGCTGCCTGCGGCCTGGAGGAATGAGATCCGAAATTGAATAAGCAAGCTGGGCCTACAATCTTTGCTTTCGCCTCAGCGTAGGGCTTCTCAAGCATACCACGCGATAATCTTCTCCATTCCTGTGCCTTGCGCTGGAAACCCGCACCAGGGAACCACGCCGGCACATATTTCAAAAAGGGCATGGAATCCTGCGACCATTGAGATATAATCCGCATCTAGACGATGGAACATACGACGAGGAATCTTCCTGGAACAACGGCGGTGACCAGACCTTCAACAGCCTTGTCGGCCAATTCGACGTAGGGGTCATTCGAACGCTGGATCTCGAGGCCGTAGGCCACAGACATTACGAATTTAGCCGCCATGCTGTATAAGTATCTATTAACAACTGCCAAATAATAAAATTTGCAATGCTGACTGTCTCAAGTGATCCAGGACATCGTGCTCTGGGTCCTGAAGGAAATCGTAGAGAAGCTCGTTGGTAACTTCGCGCTCCTTGGGGCGGAAACTTTGAGCGGCGACGGCGTTGAATACTTCATGGAATAAACGTCGGTGAGCGCGCCTAGGAAATCAAATCTTAGGTTGATTTTCCGACGCAGGCCATGGAACGCACCAGTGATCGCCTGATAATATGTGAATGAGAGACGTTGTTCAAGGACGAAAGCTGACGAATCATACCGTATTTCATGAAGGCTAATTGTTCAACATTAGTTCACATAACAACTGGAAAGATCCATCTTACCGAGCGCGAAATCCCAACCCATCAAATCGTTAACCATCCGGAAACGCGGCCTGAAAGACATGTTAATGTCATGACATAAGGCGAGTATTTGGATTTACCTGTCTGAATAAATCGATGCTCTCTTTTCGAGGAGGTCGTTGGCCGCATCCGCGGTCGACAACACAATTATCGAGGTTCCCACAACATTTAGGTGGAGGATATCGGAATCTAGGTTATCTTTGTTGGTTGCTCGTGTTCAACCTGACCAATGAAACACACTAAATTTCCTAGCCCATTCCATGTAGGTTATCCATTCGAAGGACTTCGGCATATCGAAGAGATTGCCCACAAGTGGCAACTTCTTAGGCCCAGGAGGTAGAGGTAGCTTGCTCCGGTTGACTTGCAAAAAATACGAGTAAAGAGCGACAAGGAGGGTCCCGCCTCCAACGCCATAGAGATAAAGAGACATCTCAGGAGGTAATGGTGTGCAGGTTGAGCGGGGGGCTTCGAAAAAGAGAGAGAGGGAGATTTTAGGTCCGTTGTCTTACCGCCTTGATTTAAAAAGGATTTATGAAAAAAGGCTTCTTCCGAGATCTCTCGTGTGCAGTACTTACGACGTAACAAAATAGCCGACGACATGACGGCCATCTACCTATTTACGTAAGGACTGTTTAACTTGTGCCTGAAAGGAAGTCCAGGCCACCTACGACGTCCGGAGGAGCGGTATACCTATAAGCGAGGACCAGAAGAAAAACCGAACTTGTGGTGGGAAGCTGAACAGTACTGGTTGAAACTTTAACTGAACGCCGAGCGTCGGACGCACTTTAGGGCTACATGAAATGAGCGAATGGGATTGTCGTGAAGCGCACTATATTATGATCATCTGTCCACGTTGGCAGGACCCACAGAAGCTTGACAGAATCAGACCGGAATGGAGAACGGTGGTCTTTGGGAAACACAGGCTAACGTGGTGATCCGCAACTGGGTTTAAATTTGTGTGTAGGTGAGAAATTTAGAAACCGAAAAATGTTCGACGGGATTTGTTTTGCCTGCGTCGTCACAATCAGGTTTTTTTTCCACTCCACCAAAATAATAATAATAATCAATGTATGGTCTGACTAGGGAGACTAGCGTCGTCAGGGATCGACTACAATCTGCTTCTATGTGCAAGTAGATTACAACGGGTCACGATAACTTTGCGTTTGCCCTCCCAAGTCCTCCTTCAAGTCACGCTCGACGGAAGTAGGACTGTCCCCTGTCGATTGCTCGACCTGGATGCGCACATGCATTGGTTTCGATCGACTGAAATTGTCTGGCCGTGAAGTTAGAGGGATTCGCGGAATGCTCTGGTCTGTGGCCGAGCGATTCGAGAGATTAGTCTGGGAGACACCGATGCGCAGAATAACCATGTAAAAGGCGATTGAGATGATCGGAGTCACCATGTCCAGGACGACGTATTGTCCATTGGATTGGAGGACGAAGCAAATGAGCGCCGCCAAGAGGGTGACAGAGTATAAGGCGCCGGCATCCAGCACGACCAGGAGAACCGGCATGGTGACGCCGCTACCGACACGGCTACGCTGAATGCTCCGATTCACTGTCCACAGTCGGTAGGACAAAATACCTGGAAAACGAATGAGCAACCGGCCAGAAAACGGGGTTTTTGATCTTACTGGTTGCAGTGAGGTTGCACGCCAGAGTCGTTGAATAAAAGGCTGTAATCCAGCGCCCAAGCTCACGAACATAAATGTCGGCAGAATCCGTCGACGGTCGTGTGCAAGTGTAGACACTTCCGGTCGCGGTGACTGTAGATGTTTAACGAAGAGAAACAGTTCAACGTTGGAGAAACTTGCCTGCCACGCCCAGCCACAGAATTGAGGGTAGTACGCAAGCCCAGATAGATCGCCAGACTATGTAACACCGGTATATCTGGAGAGGGTAGTGTCAACATGGAAACTTGATGTGAGGAAGAATCCCCACCACAACACCATCTCCGAGGACAGTCTGGAAACTATACACGGCATTTTTGAACACGAAGGATGTCTGGCTTGGATTGGCGAAAAAGGCCTGGGGCCCGCCCGGAGCGTCACGAAAGAGAATGAGGCCGGTATTTAGCCGATTAATGTCAACACCAAGATGCTTGTAAAATGTTTGAGCTGGGAGTCGTGTAAAAAAAACTGGGAAAGCCTACGATGGTACTGAGACAGAATAAAAGACAAGCCACCACCACCATCGGACGGTTCACTTCTGGTCTTCTGAGAAGGGTCCACATGGTTCCGATGAACATTAAGAGAGAGAACCCTTGCAAATAATGAGCCTTCGGTTCGAGTCTGAAATGCGATCAGCTCACCATAGAGGAGTGATTCGAGTACAGTCGAGATGAGTCCCGCCTTGTCTTCGGGGAGGAACTGTACAGCCATTTGTTTTTTGGTTGTTCTATGATGGGGCGTAAGTCACTGAGAGAGAATTCGCATCGACCATGGACGCAGTTATTATTAAGTAGGAATGGTTGAGTGGTAATTTAACTGGGGATATCCCTGAAGAAAATTCTCACGAATTTCAGCCGATGTGTCGTAATAGGGCACGGAAAGACGTACCAATTTCAACTGATAGGCGTACTTTCCGTGGATCAGGTTCGCAGGAGACTCGGAAATTGATCCAACACAAAAGTAGACTCACCGGGAGTGTCTTGTCTGTCTTGTATGGCCGTTGTGTCCGATGGTTCTTCACTGACAGGTATGGTTGAAACTTTGGATAGACAGGCTTTGAGATCTCATGAATCCAAATGGCGGAATCCGTACATGGCTTTTTCCAAGGCTACCAACGGATTGTGGGAGCTTGTGGAGCAGCTGTCTACCGCCTATCCTACGCGTTCCTACGCGTCGTAACGAGGCGCACACGCTTAACCGCCGTTGTGAACGCTGGCTCTAAATCACATTCCACCCAGAGGCCGAGCGAGCGGAAGGAAGGGGTCGAGCCGGCGGAGAGTCTGACGGGGATACTACTTGCGAATTTCCTTTTACTGTGATTGTCGCAGCTCGCGAAGAGACGCGCCATGAAAGTTAATTCTGAATCCCAATAAAGAATGACAGCCCAGGTAAATGGTGGCGCCGGGCGGGGACCAAAGGAGAGACGTCCGTCACGGGAGTGGAAAGGGAATAGCAGTTTGTTCGTGTTCACTGCCACATCAAGATTGCGTGATGTTCCCACGGTTGCCTTTTTTCAACAATTCGAATTCTCGAATGTCTTGGAGTCTTTTTGCGTGCCGAAACATCATCGACTCTGCGTTACGTACGAGAGCGTGTGCGGTTTTCATCGCTTGCTATTTACTATAGCAACAGAATGCGATACGCTTAGTGATCCGGGTAACAGCCGGTGATGCAATCGCAAATCAAGTGATGCGCAGTGACACGCACTCGGGACGAGCTCCAGGACCCCGGGCACTACCCGCTGCCACCAACATCGCCCTCATCGCCGCTGACATCGAGCTCATATCCAAGCGTTGTTTGACTCGGTGCGCACCTCTCGGTACAACATAACAAGGTACGAGTTTTTTTTAGCGTCTGTTTAGAAGAGACTAACCTCCTTCTTTAGCTTCAGCGCCCACTGTTCCGACGCCCATGTGACTTTGTCACCCGCGTAGCGCTTCTGAAGGGAGCGAAAGCCTTGTGGACTTCAAATTCTAGGTGCGTGTATTCATTTTCTCCTTGCCTCATTATTTTCTGCTCAATAGGCACCGCAACCCTTCACCAAGTGTTCAGTACTAACTTGCGCGGGACTTTATTACCTCCCCTGGTAAGTCACGGTTTAATTTCTTTGCGCGCGGACTAAATTTGTAACAGGTGTTCAAAAACGAACTAGCGCCCCTTACCCAACGAATTACTAGGTCCTTCATCCCAGTTAACCGTGTACTCGAATATAAATCTAGGTGAGTCAGCTGTATTCGAATCCTACTGGTGTTCAAACCAAACGAAGTACAAGTGATCGCGTTGAAGCATCTGGCTATGAGAGTCTATGTTCGAACTTCTGACTCAATTTTTCTCTGCTACTAGAAATTTGACCTACGTTGCTTCAATATCATTGTTAGGCTTCAAGGTTGAAGGGTTGGGATTTTTGTGCGCGTCCACAGACTCAATCTATGGGCCTTAATATTTTACCGACCTTGCCCTCCTTCCACAATTTACTGGATTCTTCATGCAATTGGATTTTTGACTTCAATTAAATCACAGGTAAGCCAGTTTCATTTGAAGCTGGGTGTCGTTCGAATTCTAACTCGACTTTTTTTATCCTGTTAACCTTATCCGCGCCACACTTCAAATTACTTACGACCCGGTTGCTGGGCTTCAAGGTTGAGGGGTCGGATTATTTCTATGGCTCTAGATCTATTGCGCCGACTTTATTACAGAAGCTATGGAACTCTGACCTCGAGTTCGGACCTATGGGTAGTTGATTTTGGTTTAAGGTGTGTCCAATCTATGCGGCTACATATCTCACCTTCATATTAACTCGACTGCCAGCTCACTTGCCTGGATTCAAAGTCAATGGACACTGAGGTCTCTTCTTCGAATTAGTCACCAACTCGACCAACCGGACTGACTTCGACTTAAAAATAGACTTAAAGCATCGGCAAACCCTTGAGCCAACAGCGCTTGAACCCACGCTCCTCAGCACTATGGCCTTGTATCATAAATTCAGGTTCGTCTCGTTCCTACAAGTTTTAATCTGAACTGTTTGAACTGACTTCTTTACATCCAACTCAGGTGGACCTTCTTCGACGTCAAGGTCTCGTATTACCAGAATTATAGTTGTAGGACTCTTGGTGGTATGCTTCCTCACCATATACAGTCTGTCGGACATTTACTGACATTCATTTATGTCAGACTACTGTCAGCGACAGCCCTAGGTCGGCCTGACGGGATGTCGATATGGAAATAACCCGGCCGGGACCTTTGTACGAATAACCCGGCTAGAACCCGGGGTGAACGCCGAGGAGGGGATATAGTCGGATAGCCACAATAAGGGGCGACGTCCGGCGTATGTCCGCTCGAGGTGGAGCCCGAAAAGACCCGAAGGCGGTATAGTACGCGCCCAGATAACCCGCACGTAGGGTTACCGATGAGAGGATGAACGATAGTATACTGAGAGTCGTTGCCCAGTGGTGAGAAGACGCTTCGTTGTTGCCAGGCCAAAGTATAGCTGGTATTAGACGAGGTAGAATCTAAAGTACAGGAAGATTCTACCTAGTATATATACTACTCTGTTAATTAGGTATCCAAGGTTTCATCTGAAATACCAATCGGCGTTGATGAGACAACGTATGGCACACAGGAGTGTGATCGAATATATCTCCACGATGTATTGGCTTTTAGGGTTTGACACATGTCGGTGTGATGCGGACTGCGGTTCCGTGAGATGTCTGACCAGTGAATTGGTTTCAGGCAAGTACACGAAGGTGATTCGTCCTCTAGAGGGAAATTACTCTGTCGCGGAGAAACGTAGCTACTCGTACGCTACGGAAGGTTTATAAAATTGTGGTGGTGGTGGTGAGATGGTACAATCCGTTTCCGTGAGGATTAGGATGTGAGCGCTAGGTTCCTCGAGGTTTTTAGTTCCTTGTTGGGGGCTAGCCTTCCAGGAAAGCCGCGGTTGGAGGCCGCTCTACACTTGCGCGAAGGATTAGAGCTTCGCAATGCGAGCGTCGATCCGAGCCGGGAAACCTGGGTGATATGGGGGTTTCTCTTTTCTCCCTGCCTCGTATTACTCGGGCAAGCAGTGTCTTTAAAACGTGGGTTTTAACACAGCGCGAGCGGGCTATAGCTCTTTTCCTCCGTAGCCCGTTTTCTTTCTGTGCTTGTGTGAACGCGCAACGGATGAGGTTCCGTGACGAGTGTGGCGAAGTTGTGTTTCGAATGAAATGGTGGAGTGGTTATAATCTTCACGGATAAGCCTTCCGTGAAGATGGGGAGTGGTGCCCTGCGCACGGATCTGCGTTTGAGCCTCCAATACAACAGTTGCACGCAGCTAAGTAGGGGCTGCTGGCTGTTTAGAAGTACGCGCTTTTCATCGACTGCGCCGTGACCAACGCCTTTGTATTCAACAATTTCCTCCCGACCCGTTTTTACGGAGTCGAAGGGACTTTTAGAAAAGGTTCCTTGGTGAACCTTCAATCCAAGTGACCTATTTAGCTAGCCCCACGGAGGACGGCGTAGCCTGAGCTATTATGTGTATATGAGAGAGACAATTCCGCCCCGTAAGGCTGGGGGGAGGGTAGCTTAGGTGTGAGCAGTGGGGGATCACAAGATAATTCCTTGGTAAATACATCTGGCTTTTATACGTATTCCTGCCCGATTACCGCGCGTGAACTTCTCCGTGAAGCCTCCGTTGTATTGTCCTTCCTGTGGATCCTCACATGCCCTCCGCGAAGTTCGACTCCCATGTTCTCCGTTAAGTTGACACACACGCCTTCCGTTAGGCTCGACGGAAACCTGCCCCCTCAACCTTTACGTTTGCCCGATCCCGTCGCTTCGCATGTCCCGTAGCGATCCGTAAGTCGTCCGTGAATATGTCCGTGTGGCACTCCTTGATATCGATTGCTGGTTGTTCGAGGTATAGGCCTGGTGGCGTAACTGGTAACGCGCGCATTTGCAGTCAACTTCTGCGCGATATTACAATTGCGAGTCCCTCGTTCGATTCGAGGTCAGGCCGTGTTCGCTTTTTCCCACGCTCCGTAGGTGTATTTTTCCGTCACGGAGAGAGCGTGCGCCAGTATTCGACCGTGAGTGATTCCGTGGGTGTCGATTGTTGTTTCATGACTATTTGCAGTATAGGCCCGGTGGCGTAACTGGTAACGCGCGCATTTGTAGTACTTCTCTTCACAATATTGCGTAATTGCGAGTCCCTCGTTCGATTCGAGGTCGGGCCTTTGTTGGCAATTTTGCTACCTTTTTTCCGCGAGCGTTCCGTAGTCGTGTTCCGTAGTGCGTGTGTTCCGTTGCAGTGTGTTACCTTTCCGTCCGCGCAGAGAGCGTCCGCCAGGTCAGTTTTCAACCGTGGGAAAACCCTCCGTGACAGCCGTAGCATGCCGTGTGGTCTCTGAGGCTTATCGTGATTTCCTCCGTGAGTCGTTTCGTTACTGATTTCCGCCGCGCTTGAGCGTATCACAAAGTGATAGCTCACATCGGGTGTCCGATCGTCGATCCTTGAATATCCCGGGCGGTTGTCAACTGTCGATGTGAGTTTGAGTTACCGTCGTTTCAGGGAATATTCCGGGTCTGTCGCCGTGTGGATCCAGGAGTATTCCGGGATGTTCCTTTGGAGTTCGGTTGTCGTATGGAAAACGGGGGTAGTAGAGAAGGAAATGAATGGGTTGTGAAAACCGCGATTCATGACAACTACGTTGCGTCTGGAACCCAACTGGAACCGCTCATTGAACACCAAAATTATGACCGTACAAATATTGGTGCGTGCCTTCTAGATCCTTCACTCGGCTTTGAACAGGAATTAAGATTGCCTCAAGTTACAGTCTACACGTCGGTCAACCCATAGGGTTTGGGACATGTTCTTCAACATCTAACATTCAACGTAACTCACCTTTGATTAGGTTCAACCCTTTCGAATCGAGCTTAAGCAGGCCGAGACTACTACATGTGTCTGTGTCACCTATGTACACATTCTCGCTATTGAGTCTTCATTCAGCTTTTTTTTCTAGCCTTTAAATGAAGTATTTCACAGGACTAGGACTAGGCGCCGCAACGTCGAATCTATGCATCTCTGGCCGGAGGTATGCACTCTTAATTTTTCCAATTGTCCTTCCTTCAACTGCATAACTTTCAAGTCTCCTCACCGACTTTCAAACGAGTCCAGTTCTCGAACACCGAGCTTATGCCTTGTATTGAACTAGGTGCGTCCCCGCCTTCACTGTTTTACCTTCCATTAGATTTCTGAAGAGGGTCTTCAACAGGCTGCAGACTGAAACTATGCACCCACCCCTCGAGGCAAGTATGCTCCTTCATTTTTTAAGCGTCCTTCGTTCGACTGACTTGATCTTCAGGTCTCCCCCACCTGCCTTCAATTCAATTCAAACTAGTCCGGTCCTGCGACACCGAATCCATGCTTGCTTTAATTGAACCATCCATTCATTCATCAATCATGGCTTGGTATGGCTAAGACAGTTGAATTGAACCACGTAAGTGTGCATGCAGGTGCATGTCCTCGTCCTTTTGAATAATTTTCTGCCACCGGTACTTACTTTGGGGTACTGAAACTCGGTTGGACGAAACTATGGTTGTATGATACCTCGAGGTATGTTCGCTTCGTGTTTTTTCTTCTTTTTTCATGCTTCATTCGATTGACCTGAGCTGCAAGCCCTTCAAATGAGTCAGAGTGTTGAATCGGAGTGCGACATATACATCGAAGGTAAGTATGTCCCTTCATTCTGATTTTTTTCCTCCGCCCCTCCGATTCAACTGATTTGATCTTCTTCAAGTCTTCCTCACCCACTTTCAAACCAGTCGAGTTCTGGAACACGGAATCCATGCATGACTCGAATCAGGTGCCTGTCCTCATTCATTTAATCTATGCCGCATAATCATCATTACCTTGCAGATCTTTGACCGAGGAGTCTGCGCTGAAGCCCAGCACGCCGAGATCATGCATCTGATGGAGGTAGGTATGTTCTCTTCCTCATTCATTCATTCAACTCAACAGTTCCTTCTTCAGAAACAACTGTGTACTCAAGTTCTCGCACAGGGAACATATCCTCTGATTAAATCATCGAACCAGGTATGTACTACGTTGTGGGCCTTCTTTTGATGATGTGCTTCGATACTGTAAGCCGGCTCTTCATCCTGCATGAACTTCAAACTTGTTCTTACCTTCCTTGATATAGTTCTCCTCAGCAAACATAGAATCAAACATCACGCCTTCGCAAATCCAGAGTCCCAAGTTGTGCCCCAAACAAATTCCCCCGAGTCAGTGTTTCCTGAATTTAATTTAATTACCAGGACGTATACTTGCGTAGCAAACGTCCCAGTCTGCCTGCGAGGGACCGAAGGCAAATTTCGGATCGTCGAGTTCATTGCATATTAGGAGGTATGCACCCGCCGTTCATTTTCCCTGGAATTGGATTGGAGTTTGACTTACTTTCGCAGCTTGAATTGAAACGAACCGCTACTCAATTTACCCGCGACATTCTTGAAGTTCCGAAGTATGGCCTTGATAAGCCTCCGTTGAATTCCATCTCGTCGTAATCTCCTTCTTTTTACTAACGAAAATCCCAGGTAGTTTGGAACGGTGATATATTCAAAGATACAGGGCTGTGTGCCTACGCTTGAGAGGAACGACGGCGCGGGATGCGAACACACGGCGGCAGTGCGGGGTAGTGGACGGGGGAATGTGTATGTGTGGCGGGACACATTCGAGCTTTCTTAGCTTGCTGACACTTGAATGCGGCGGTGTGTGGGCGCAGACAGAAGGGATGGATTATATTCAATAGCTAGCTATTACTTGTCTGTACATGGGCCCTCTGAACTACTGGGCAAGTCCTTCGTGCTCCCCTCCTTCAGGCGGCGGTGTGCACTGCATAGTGTACAGTCCTACCCGTAGAGTAGGCTGCTTTGCACCCGCAGACAGGGCGTCGACCGGGCAAAGAGTTGGCGAGCTGGTCTGTGATTGCTGACATTTCTTCTGCGCTGACTTTGAGCGTGGGACGCGAGTGCTATGATGGAGTTGGGGAGGGATGGGTTGTACATCTGTGTGCAGGTACAAGTGGGCGCGCAGTGGTATGTGCGGGTGCTGGACAATTTGGGGGACAGGGAATGGATGTGGGTGCGGCGTTGGGGGCTGGTGTGCACGGACACCGACGATTCGTTCTTGCGGGTCCTTGGTGTTCCCGCGACATGGCATTGGCATACGGCATTGACGTGGAGAGAGAGGGTGATCGCAGCGGCGGGACTCCGACGCAGGAGAAGGTAGAGGAGGAGGGAATATCATATCTATGCGTAGATAACTTGAACCATGGTGTTTTAACCCCAGCACACGGACACGAATAATTCGAGGAGCAGTTTGATGCTGAAGCTTACACGCTGACGCCGGACGGCGGAGGTTATCGATCATCGCTCGAACGCGCGATGAGGAAGAATAAGTGGTATCTGGGGTCCTACATGCGTGCCGCAGGATGGAGATCACGTATTGCTCCGCCATCAGATCAAATAAGCATATCGCATTCTGTTGCAATAATTTACAGAAAGCTTGTCTGGGATCAAACCGCCGTTTTGCCGAGTGCAGATATGCTCTAAATTTTGTCGCGCTCTCAACTTGGCTAACGGCAAAACGGCGGTTTGATCCCAAAAGTGATAGTGATTTCTAGAAAGTTGGGATCGGCAGTGATCGATTGATGAGAAAAGTTGAAAGAAAAAGTGTTGCCATCTCAAACTGCGTCAGGTAGAGCAAGATTCGTTTGTGAATTACTCCTCTCAGTGGATAGAAATTTTCTCTGATATTTTGAGGCCCCTCTTGAGGGTTTACCGCAGGATTTTGCGTCTCCCCACAAATCAATCAATTTGTTCGCCTAAAGTTTTTGCGGCTCGCCAGAATTTAAAGGGCATTGCAAATATGCTCCACTGACATGCTTTTCGGAAACAGCTGTAAATGCCGCATAAAAGCCAAGGGAAAGGCGGAAGCTGAGAACTAAATGACCGGGGAAGACCGAGCTGAAACTGAGTACCCGTTTATTTGCAAAGACCCCGCCAATCGCGTAGGCAGGGTCTCTGTTCATTTATGAATGCGACGCCCGGGTACATGCGACGCCCGGTACAGAAACGGAGCGACGCCCGGGTACAGAAACGGAACTAAACAAGTAAGCGGAGATCAGGTCGACTGCCATTTCGTGAATGGAGAACACCTCAACGACGCAATAAACGTCCGTCGGCTGGATGCAAAACAAAATAAGCGGAAATTGTACACTTGCATTCATACATGACATCGTCCCGCGAATCGGGGATAGGCTTTGAGTAAGTAACTCATTTGGAATGCCCATTGTAAGCAACGACGGAGAAGGAAAAATTCAGGGACTCAAATGATGACCGATTACTTCCAAGGTGAAGCAACGATTTTATGGCTAAATTTCCTGAGAGTTATGGAGCAGCTGTCAGAAAAGAAACCCGCCTGCCAAAAAGCTCTATGGCGAAGCCGGCAGCCGAGAACTTGTTAATGGGGGACATCGAAAGATGCAGTTTTGCATCCTGGTGACAGCGTAGGTATGAATGATAAAAATCCTCCCTTGCTTGGTTTAGTTCCGTTTGTGTCTGTCGGGAGTCTCGGGACGTCGCATTTGTGAATGAATACCTTGTCCGCAATGTCGACGTAACGCCGCAACTGAAGTCTGAAGACGACTTGTAAAGACGTCGGAATTCCTTAGTTCATGGATGTGGCAAGTAGAATGTTAGAAAGCGACGACGCTGGATTGAGGTAGGGCCGTCGCAAACGGCATCCTTAGGACTAAGGTGAGCGTCAGATAGTGTCAACAGTGTCCCAATTGAATGCAGTCAGAGAAAAATAGTGACAAGTGCCTGCCCATGTTGGAGTAGTAAGCTGAATTGAACAGTTTTGGTTCGTGTGAGGAAAAATACCGGTGATTGTGAGCGAGTAGCCGATGAATACCGTTGGAGTGATGAAGCGCGAGGGAAACGACGAGGCGGCGACGTATAGAACAAAAAGAATTGGCAGCCGTCCGCTCGGCAAGTGCGAGCTTAGTCTCGTAAACCAAACTTTATACCGGGGCGACTGAGAAGACAATCGTTCTCGTAGTGCGAGCTCAGACTTGTGACTTTGCTGTGCTTGGAGAGACTAGCCCGTCCACCACATTGAGACTCTGTCAAGGAGGAGAATGCGAGGGACTGCCAGTTTTGGCCTAGATAGACGCTAAAGGCGTTAGGGCATAGCTGAAGTGTCGTACTAATGGTGTTGAGATCTCTTGGTTCTGCGCCTAGTCGTGGATTGGACTCTTCGGCGGTAGAGTGGGTAAAAAGGAGGGTGACGGAGCTGAGGTAATCTGGTGATGTCCGGGCGGAGTTGACTTATAACGCCATGGTGCGCGCAAAACGCAGACGCAGCGGCGCAGATGCAGAACCACCTGCCGAATCGGTGGAAAATACGCAGCCAAGGAAACGCGCGCGCCGCGTGCTGACCCAGAGGACGATCCCAATCATCGACATCGACGTTCGTGAATCCGACGCGAGCGACGCGCCTGTTGTCCGCAAGCCGCGCAAGTCCAAGTCGGTGGCAGATCCTGTGCCTCCATCCAAGGTCCTCAAGAAAGAAAAACGACTGAAACCGGAGCCAGCGGTGGTGGCAAGCCAGGATTCAGAAGAAGACGAAGATGCCGTGCTCTCGCCGCGCAAACGCCGTATTCGGCGCAAGGTCGAGGTCGCGTCGGATTCCGACGACGCACAGGATGGAAACCCGAAAAGGCTAAGGCGTGGCTCATCCCTGCCTGCTGAAGATGCGGAGAGCGAATCGCCGCCGAAAGGGAGGCTCAGTCGTAAAGTCGGCGCGGAGGACGTGTTGGACTCTGACGACGACCCGGAGGATCTCGCGTGTTCGTACTTTGATTAATGTTCCTCATTTCCGCTTCTTAAACTGTTTCCTCAGTACCCGTCGCGCCCTCATCCTCGAGGCCGACCAAGAAACAGCTCAAGTCCAGTGCCCTCGAGCGCTACGCGAAAGCGCGCAAGAACAAGTCGTCGCCGGCGCCTGTCCCGTCAGACGCCGCTAAAGATGAGGAGGAAGATGATCTCTGGCGGGAGTTCACGCCATTTTCAGAGGTAGAGGAGGAAGATGAGGAGCAGGAAGAAGATGCGGCCGGCGGAGAAGAGCCTGATGAGGACACCTTCATTGTTGACGAAGACGACGCGGATGCGGACGCAGACGCAAACGCCGCCCTCGACCGCATGCGCTATTCCCACCGCGAGCTCGATGAGCATTTCTCCGTGTTCGTCGAGTACATCATCGCGCTCCATTCCGACCCTGATTATCTATCCACGGCGACTGAAGACGAAAGTACGTGCCTCTTGTCCAATTTGTCAATAATGTGCTAACTCTCCCTACAAGAGGAATATTTCGATACCGCGGTAAATGCTCTACGGCGGCACATCGACCCCCTCGCCGACGCGATGACGCTGTCCACCTGGAAAGCGCCGTTCATCGCAACATTAAACCTCCGACCCATCCTCGACGACGGCCTCTTCACCGAGAGCAGCGGCGATTGTATGGCCTGTTGGACTCGTGGGATGTACGCATGCGATGTCAGTGGTGCGTATACGCTCTCCACGAGAAAGGGTATCTACGACCCCAAAACGTTCCAGGTGAATATGTTCTCTTCATTCATATTCGACGCGTCCACTCATATGCACCATTGCATGACAGCCGAAACCGGAGAAGCATATTAAATATGGCAAGGCAACGTCGTTTGAGAACAATGCCGAGGCCCGCAACTTGCCGTACCCACCTGGTTTCGAGCTCATCATCGGGAAGCGGTGCTTCAATCGCGCTGTCGCTTAGTATGTTTCGTCTCCACTATGAGCCTTCAAATAAATTAACTTACCACCACGATGTAGCCACGAAGCGCGACACTACATGTACGAGCTGGCCTCGCGGGTGAAGGAGAAGATCAAGAGCCTGTGCGAAGAGGACGAAGCGCTCGCCGACGACCCGAATGCGCTCTTCGAAGCTATGAAGCACTCGGAGGAAGGAAATTTTATCACATATGTACGTGCGCTCTTTCGTTGTCGCTCCAGCTCTAAAACCCTCGGCTAATCCCGACGAAGCTTTGGGGACGATTCAAGTCCGATAAAAAGCAGTGGGCAGTGTGGTCGAATAGGAAAGATCAAGATAACCTTATGTAAGGCGCTGTTTTCGGGTTAGGGTGGGTCAAGAGGTGGGTCAAGCCAAGAGTGGATCAGGAGTGGGTCAAAGCGGGTTGCGGCGCTACGCCGCATGGGCACCTTATATACCCTCAGCTACCGGCGTAAGAGGTGGGAGGCGGCAAAACGGGACTGGGTGGGTGTCGTTGGAATCTCGGATACCCACTTGAACACTTTACTGACCTTTGTAATCCGTTGGCGAGAGGAAAGGTTGAAATGCACATGGACCTTGCGTATGTTCTTTAGTACGGTCGTGGTGCACTACTCATGAGCGATTGTGCAGGTTTTGGGCAGCTCTTATATATCTGAACACAACAATCTGTCAATTGTCGATGTAGAGAATCAAACGCCCGCAAATGTCGGATTTTGACAGTGATCTTGGAGCTTCTTGGGCCCGACAAGCCTTTTCGCGACAGCCATCGACGCGCAAACACTCCTCCGAACCCAAATAAGGAAATTAACCATCAAGAGAAGCGAAAAACGAGGGACGAAACACCAACGATCCACTGCAACACTGCAACAGTTTCCTCCCCGATGAGTACGTATCGTCATCACTCATGCGTTTTGACTCAGCTTAACCGCCTTCAGTCAGCGACGGCCGCAATGGTATATTCGGTACATCTAATAAAGGTGGAGTTGTGTCGCCCATCGCTTCTTGAGACAACCGTCCACTTCTATTCTACTTCACGATGGTCAACGACCTAATACGCGACGCGACCTTTGGCCAATGGGTTCACTATCTCTCGGGCGGGCGGCTGTTCCCCTACCCTGAAGAGCGTCCTGGATATGTTATCCCGGCGCATCTCATCCGCCCCGCAAAGTCGCGACCTGTTTCCTTTGCGATCCAGCCGCCGCCCAAGGCCCTACACACAGGGAAGGCGTTGGAGGCGGTACACGAGGACGGGGAGGCGCCCAAATCGCCGACATTCCCGAACAGGCGTTCGTCGGTGATACAAACTCGGCGTCAGTCGACCTTCACAATTGTCGGCGTTGATGGGCGCTCGCCGAGTCGCCTCGACGAGGAGGACGAGTTTGATGGTCGCACTTCGCCCACAGGCGGTCGGCTTTCGGGTCTCTTCGACCGGCGCGCATCGGTGTACTCGAATGCACCGGGGTTCGTCGTGCCGCACTCGGAGGAAGATATTGCGCTCGGGCAGATGCAGATGTCGATGCCTGGTGACGGCAAGACAAAGAGGCAGTCCGTCGATGCCGCGTCGGTGAACTCGCGACGCCACACGTTGGACCTCTCCAAGGGGGCGCACGGTGGGCATGGCGCTCCTGCCCAGATGGTGGACTACGACCTTGTTGGCTGGGATGGTCCCGAAGATCCCGCCAATCCGAAGTGTGTTACACGACTCCCCCCAGATGTCGCTGACTAAATTTGTCTTGTAGAAATTGGTCCTCGGCGAAAAAAGCATTCGTTGCAGCATGCATTTCTTACTTGACGTTCGCCATGTACATCGGCTCGGCTATCTGGACTGCCTCTATCCCTGGCGTCATGGAAGAGTTCGACGCCGGGTTGGTCCGCGCCACGCTCGGGCTGACACTTTACGTCTTTGGTAAAGTTCGCCCTAGTGCGCTGCTCCTGAATGTGCTAACAATCTTCAGGCTATGCTGTTGGTCCGATTTTCCTGGCCCCGCTGCAAGAGATCCCCGCCATTGGTAGAACTCCAGTTTACATTTACACCCTTGCCATCTTTGTTGGCTGTCAGGCCCCGATCGCTCTATCAAACAATCTGAATGTCATCCTCGCCCTGCGGTTCTTGACCGGGTTTTTCGGTGGAACGGCGCTTGCGACGGGCGGAGCGTCTATGGCCGATATGTATACGATCCAGCAGCTTCCTTACGTGATGGGTGTATGGTGAGTTCTCCAGCGTCGTTCATCTAAGCTTGTTCTCCATGACTCACACATTTGGTAGGTCGCTCTTCGCCGTCGCTGGCCCCGTATCTGGTCCTATCGCCGGGGCCTTCGCGGCAGAGGTTAAAGGCTGGCGCTGGCCGATGTGGGAAATGCTGTGGCTCGGCGGCTTCTCCCTCATCGTCCTCGCCGTTGTCCTCCCGGAGACGTACGGGCCTGCTATTCTTCTCAAACGCGCGCATCGATTACGCAAGCTCACGGGCAGGAATGATCTCCATACGGCTGTCGAGCTGGCCCAGGCATCGCAGACCGCCGGGGCGATCCTTTTCGAGGCGTGTGTGCGTCCGTTCGTTCTGATGGCGGAACCGGTCTTGTTATTCGCCAACATTTATCTTGGCTTTGTTTGTTCGTCTCTCCTTGTTTCCCAGAAATGTCGACTAATTTTCTTTCGGCGTTTCCAGACTCATTGTTCTTCTTGTGGTTTGAATCCTTCCCAATCGTATTTTCTGGAATCTACCACTTCGACTTGGGCAAAAGCAGCTTGCCTTTCGCAGCGTATTATGTGACAGGAATAATCACTGTAGGTTCCTTGTCTTCTCGAATTCGTCGAGACTTATTCGTCCGCAGTATATTTTCTATGTCTGTTACCAGACGTATCACATCAAACCGCGATACATTGCCGCAGCCAAAGCCGGGAAAACGGTGCCCCCGGAGATCAGACTTGAGATCGGCCTCATGGCCAGTATCTTCATCCCTACCAGTATGCTCATCTTCGGCTACACCGCGAGGGAGGACATCCACTGGTCGGTCTTCTGCGGAATCTTATACAATCAATACTGACGGGATTCGTGCCCATAACAGGATCGTCCCAGTCATTGGCGCATCTCTTTACCTTCCGGGGATCTTCCTCACTTTCTTATCCATTCTCATTTACATCGCATCTTCTTACCACAACTATGCGGCCTCTGCATTGGCGGGCAACGATTTCTTCCGGTCTACGATGGCGAGTGTGTTCCCGTACGTCATCTGGTTTCTCTGGCAAAGGCATCCTTTTACCCCCACATTTCTTAGACTGTTCGGTACAATCTACTTCCAGAACCTCGGACTTGGAACCGGGGGGGCGGTACTAGCAGGCATTGCAGTTGCCCTCATTGCGGTATATTATGTGAGTTCCCGCTCGACTTTTAATCGTCTGGTGATTTACAGTGGTTTAGACGCTCTGGCGATTCGCGGGTCGCTTGCGTGCAAGATCTAAATACGCCGGTTCTCATTAACCGGTTAACGACCCCGAGATTCGCCTCGTTCAGAACATAACGACACCCCATACAAGACCTCATGTATCTAACATTTTCAATTCCATATTTAACGGTTGCTTCTCCATTGTTTGGACCATTTGTATCAGATATTCGTATGCAATACTTAGAGCTCCTTTTCTGCCCATAAATTTATAAATTAAAGCCTTACATTAATCCGACTTCACCAGGGTGCGATAGTTGAATTACCTACAGACCTTAGCTGTGCGTATGAGACGGAATTCTCGATAAATTCTAATGAGACCGGATTAGAATCCCCACGCGGCAAGAGCAGCACTCAGAGAGCTTTCTGCAACCCCTCGCTCGCTCGGCATGTCGTGAGTATTGCACCAAGGTTCTTGGCAAAAATACCAGCTGAAAAAGAATAAACGTAGCCCAAGTGCAGGAACAATGCGCTTACGGGCAGACTTTATCAATAAAATCGTATGTTTGGGCGGTCCCTTCATACCCTTGTAACGGTAACTGAACAAGCTCCTTCCATGCTTTGGCTGTCTGGCAACCCAGACTAGCCGATTCCGATATCAAGCACGGCCATCCATTGCTCTCAAGCAAATGAAGGGCCACGCCCTCTGGAGCGGGTTGTACGCAATCGTGCTTGCGAAAATCTTCCAGTCCATCCATGAATTCTTCCGGAAACGTGCCAATCCGAGCAAATTCAAAATCGAGCAGACCGGTTATGCGGTTTGTTTCAGGAGAGACGAGAAAATTACGACAGTCTATAATGTTTTCAGAAAGTCCGAGGTGCGTCGAGATCATTCACGCACTGAAATCTCCATGAACAAAAATGGGATCCGCGGCAATTTGACTGAGAACGGTGCGAAATCCTTCGCCGCTTTGAATGAACGAATCCAGTCGGCCTCGAAGGTCGTCAGGCTGATCTGAACCTTTCCAACCTTTCAGGTATGTATTTCCGTCGGCCGCGCGGAGTTTGTTGGAAAGCATCCAAAGCCATTGCTCCTCAGCAGATTTAAATGGCCCGCCCGCGGAGTCGGGGTGTATAGCTGTAGTTATACTCCCCGATGCGGAAAAACCTAAACCACCGAATGCACAATTCGACGATGTACAAGGCACAGGGATCGGGATAGACCTCATGGCCATTATAACATCCCGGATCTGACTGAGAATCGGGAGACGAGCAGGAAGGTCCAGCAGAGGCCATATCGTATCGAGAGGTATTCCTATGAGAGTTTTGTGGGTTGAAACTTCATCCAAGTCGAGCGATTCGAACCTGGGAGGAGATCCATGATGATATACGGAATTTCACCCGGTCCTCGACCTTCGCTCCAGCCATAAACCTTGGGTACACGAGTAACAGATGCTAATGGCTGGCGCACAAGCGCCAGTGCTGCGACTTCATTCTGTACTCTTTCTGGAATGGCCCCAAGTTCTGTTTTCAGCAGACGGACAACAAGACTCTGCGGAGTTGTAGCGTTGGCCAAGAATGGGACCGTGCCAGGTTGTCCATTGTGTGGCTTCGTTGCACTTTCTGCAACTGTAACTGAGTATAGATAATTGTTGTATCCTCTGTCGATAAAAATAATGTCATTCAGAGCCGCCTATCGCTCGATGTCAAAATGCAAAGACGCGTCGGAGAACATGACACACATGTATACCAAGATTTTCCTGTAATAACCGCTGCACGTTCACTTTCCGTTGCTCCAAGGAGATTTTCGAGGATTGCATGCTGAGTCCCGATTCAACCTGCGAGGCGATCAGTCACTGACTCGGAGCACTGGGAAGCGCTTCCGACGGGCGTAAAATAGCCGCGATACACGGCTTCAGATAGTAATCAGAGATTTGTTTGGCACTAGACAACGCCTTCCCTTCTGAACTCCTCCTATGATCTCAAAAGATTAATTTGATTGAAATAGATTTGCTTCGGTTTCTTCAGAGTCAAATCGGTCAAAGCCGACCAGATGCAAACACTGAAAGGAAGATGCCCTCAACCCCGAGCCCCTTGGTTCTTGAACATTTGGAACAGCCTGGTGGATCGTAGTGTAATACTCAAGTGACAGGGAAGAAAAATAATCTGCTGTGACGGAGGAGTGATGCGGTACTAGTACTGGCTCCAGCGAGCTTGGGTGATAGCGTGGGGGAGTCGCCGTAGGGCAGCCCGATTCAGGGGGTCAGAGGAACCTCGGATGTCGAGCCCGAGAGTGGGACGACCGTGACTGATACATAGCTCATGTTGCCTGACTAGCGCGATACAATCCTCGTGGCTGGGACTCGGTTCAACAGCGCATCCAAGCCGGATCGCGAGGCGTCGGAACGGGGTGCTGAGATCGACCCGCTTTTCCGAGAACCTCCGGCGGACAAGTAGACGCAGTTATCCACAACGAGCTCGGTAAGGGTAGCCTGGGTGAACTTTGAAGTTGGGGCGAAGGATACTGTTGGTGTTATCCGACTCTGACTCCAACTCGAGGTGGGTGAGGGCGGGGAAGGAGGCGAAAATTTTGGGGTAGCCACCCATGAAGGAGGGTACGGAGCAGAAAAGGTGTTGGATTAGTGGGGATTTTTGGCTGAGACACCGAAGTGCATTGGCTGTGTCAACAATGCTCAACATATGGCGGCAGGGCGAAATAACGGAGATCAGGCAACCAGAGATTCTCGAAGAGATCCTCCAGAGCATACAGATAGGAGGGATCCAGTATTACAAACTTTTGGACGAAAGCTAACATGAGAGCTTCCGAAATGCGTTCAACCAAGCCGCGGTGTCTTTTGTGAGAGTTCCCAAAGTGTGGATAAACTCACCGTCCACTGGCATGGGCCGTCAGCTGCGAGCACGGGCTTCAAGTTGACACGCCGCGGCCGCTTCGACGATTCGACTCGCGGATATGTAAGTACTTGCTGTCGCGGAAGCCGATGATGGCAAGAGATGGATGGCAAGGTCGAAGTCGTGTTGATGGTCATGGTTGTTTACTATCAATAGCCTACCTTTGCAAAAATGTCTAGTTTTGCAAAAGAAAGTTAAATTCATTTGCGGCCCCATTTCTTCCTCAATTTTTTCAAAATGAAATGTTGGAAGGTTCTCCTGCTTCCCCTGTGTCGATTGAGATGGGTTGTAGTGCAAACAGACCCCGGGCGAGCTCAATGTAAATTCAAAACTTTTTTTGCAAAGCTATGTAATTTTGATGGCCACCTCGGCAGTCTCATCATGGCTTCAGTTCGCGCCCAAGCGTTCTGCTACTTCTCAGACCACAAATTTCTATTGTAAAGATGCTACTGGTGGATGCCGGGCAAAATCCGGCGAAATTTGAGGGCATACAATCACCATCAAAAACTTTTTGCAAAGGTAGGCAAACGATAGTACTGATTGATTTCGATCAATCTCAGTTTCAGGTTGCTATGTATAATAAATTAAATACAGCTTGTACCCACACCTGTACGTTGACTTGAAAAACTAGCACTCCCTCTTAGCTCAGTTGGTAGAGCGCGTCACTAGTATATCATTGCGGAATGACGAGGTCAGTCGTTCAAATCGGCTAGCGGGAATAATCACTTTCCATGTGCTATTTTTGTCTCCTCTATCTCCTCTATCTCCTGTAGTAGCCTAGCTCACTTCTGGCAATGATGAAATTTAAACCGCCGTACTCATGCTTTTCTTGATTTCTCCAGTACCGGATCTCAGTGCCCGCAGCCCTCAAGTCTGTACCAGCACTTCATGTCCATTCCTCTTTTGGTGCACGGATGGATCCAACTTGAAGTCAAAGAGTTTCCTTTGATTCAGGTAGGCTGGTATTACTCCAACTCTTCATTTCAGTGTGACTTGCGGGGTCCTGGCTTGGTTGGGGTCTCCAAGTCACCTCAGCTTGTATTTATAGGTGTCAGACGCTCAGGCTGCCGTGGCGCTTACAGCTTTAGCGGCGAAGGCGGGCCGATATTTTTTGTTTTTAAGTTTGCGGTCATCATGGGTTTGAAATGTCTCAGGCTGCGCCGAAAATGACTCATGGATTCCGAGCGGAAAATGCCCAAGGGAAATTCAACCACAGGTCCAAAACCGCTAGTTACGTATTTTCATCCTGCAATGTCTTGTCTTGGATTCATATTGGACTAGATTGAGCCAAGACATCGAGCGTCAGGTGCTCTACCGCCAAGCAGTTGTTTGAGTAGGCTCCGGCTTTCGTGCGGAGATGCTTTAACTTTGCGGTGAGCCCGCTTGAGCAGGGGGCCGCAAGGCGGGAAATCGGCAAATTCCGACTTGCAGGAAAATTCAACCACATGTTGAAAACCATCGGGTTGCAATTTACCATGAACTGAACATAAGTACTTCAAGCTCTACACCCGGCGGTACATGGGCGGCAAACAGTTGAGCGACCGCCAATTCAAAGCCAGTTTCAAGCCTTGACGCCAGTGAATGACCACAGTCTCTTGGATTCGTATTGTTAGATTACATCAAGACATACCGGTCGTGCTTACGGTAGAGACGCGGTGAGAGGCTCTGGTGTGGAGATTCTTTATCTTTTCGGTGAGCGGTGCTCCGCCGGCGAGAATCCTTAATTTCAACCACATAGGCATGTTACCGCGAACTCAAGACGCCGTTGTGATCCTCCAAGTGTTCTGCGGTGGGAGGCAGCCCTCGCGAGCCTACGATCTGACGATTCAAAGCCAAGCCTTCAAGTTGGCGTCGGTGACTCACTGCTGTAACTGCCAGATATTCTCCCGCACATAACGGTCTTGGCGGCACGAAATAGACCACCGGCTTTCATCCGCTCCCAATCTTTCCATCCCAAGAGGCCTCTGCATAAAATCGTCAGTTGGCGAGTCGAATCTTTCAAAAAATTGAACCACAGGTTGAAAAAAAGTCAGGTTTGGCTGGAATCCAACCAAGTCTCCGCCCGACTCGGAGGATACTTGATTGCAAGAAAAGAAACCCTCTCAGGCACGTCTTGGCGGTGACTCACCACAACTGCCTGCCATTGACATCTTCCATCTGAACTTCAGATTTCAATAAAACACCGTTGTATACGGCATGCACGGTTTAATCCTACGACGGGAGCCTGTTTAAATCCTACGACGGGAGCGCTCAGCGCCGAGCGGGAGAGGGTGACGTTGGTCTCGTAGATAGGGTGCCGTACAGTTCCGTTATAATGGTTTCGTACAGCGCTGTAGCACAATCTCGTTAGCGTTATCAAGCCGTTCAAAATGGTCCCCGGCACCGGGCGGCGACGGCGTTCCAGTACTCAACCTGTAAATATCTTCGCACCGGCATTTAATGATTCCGAATGCGGACCCGGGGAGGAGACATCGGCGGTGGACGGAGGCGAGAGCAAGTGCAACGTTCGCAAATTTTGTCTCCTTGCCGATTTTATTCTTTCTTTTTTCTTCAAGTTGGCTGTGGATGCGTCCAATTAGAAATCAGTGCGGAGGACTCACCACCAACACCACCCTTCGGATCATCCAATCCCGCCGGGAGAGTAATGAAAAAGACGTCTCTTCTCTTCTCTTCGCAGCGCACGCACGCACGCACGCACGTTTGTCTGTCTGTATAATGCAACCAATTGAACTATCAAAACGTATGTATGCACCAGTGTATGTATATATGTCGTATGTAGTATGTACAGAAATCAAGTCAAGTATAGACAGACGGTCGGACGCGGGAACGCGGAAGGGATGTATGATAGATATACGATATACTCAAGAACGCACGCAAGCCAGCATGTACAAGAATGAGAATGAGAATGAGAAAAGAAAAGGAAGAAAGGGACTCCGTTGGCATTGGGAACGCGAGTAACTTGTACTTGTGTAGGAAGGGGACGTGGGATGTGGGGAGCTTGTGGGGAAGGGAACCGAAAGAAGGAGGAAACAAAATAGAAATTGAGAAGGCCGCAAGACGAGATGAGACGAGAGGTAGGTAGCGTGGTGTAGCGTACTGTACATAGAGAAAGAAAAAAACCAGAACCGGAGGCGGCGGCGGCGTAAGACCCATAGAGAAACGAAATTGAAATAAAAAGGAGGCTAGGCTGCTGGCAGGCGTAGCGTAGCGTAGAGTAACTTAGGTGGTCGATGGGAGGGCTGTGAACCGAAGAGACGAAAACAAAAGGAGTAACGAGTCAGTACATACTCCTTCATGGAGAGACGGCCGAAAGAACGCACCACTAAAACGAATATAAACTACTCTTGGTTGGTCGGTTGTGCGTCGAGCACGAGCCTGCACGAGCACGGCATGGACTTGTGCGCGTGTAGTGCGTAGATTTGGGTGTGGGTGTGGGGTGTATATGCATATGCAATGGTATCGGTATCAATATCGGTATCAAACAGGAGCGGAGTGTCTTCTGTGTATTGGTGGAACTGTCCGAGCCACGACCCACTCGCACAAAGCGCGCGGAACGGAGCGGCCGCAGCGCCGCGAGTGGGGATTCGATAATAGGGGGGGGCGTGGCGTAATATATAGGTGGGGTGGGGCGTCCGTCAGCGTAAGGGTAGGTGTCCCCGTCCCCATCCTCGTCCTTAACTTTTGTTCTCCATCATCCATCATCATCGTCTTCGCGTGCCAGACGGGCCCGACGGACGAGGACGGGCCAGCGTGCGGCGGAAGACGAGTGTGGTGTGGCGGCGGGGATGGGGACATAACACAGCAAGACGGGCGGGGTATCGACAGCGAGCGAGAGCAGAGGGATAGGACGGGATAATTTACAGTCTTTTGGGTGGGGGTGCTTTTGGTTGGTTGGTTCATTGGTGGTGGCTCGCGCTATTCGTCCGACGCTGCGCAGGACCCGACTCGAGAGCAGGCGGCGCCGCTACTCCTTGTGCCGACTGATCTTCTCCACCCCCGCCCCCAGCGCCGTGACCCTCCGCTTCTCCTCCTCCTCGTCTTCGTCCTCTTCGTCCTCTTCGTCCTCCTCCTCCTCGTCGTCGTCGTCCCCAGCGGCTGCCCGCGGCTCGTGATGCTTGTGCTTGTTCCCCTCGCCCACGTCTTCCTCATCCTCATCCTCCGAATCCGAATCACTCTCCGACTCCGAATCCGTCGCCGAACTCCCCGAACTCGACCCCGAGCTGATCTTCGGCGCCCCCGCCCCCGCCCCCGCCGCTTGCTCTCCCTCCCCTTCCTTGCCTTTGCCCTCCCCGCCCTTACTCGCCGCGCCCTCGGCAGGCACCTCCCCGCCCCCCCCACCCGCCACACTCCCACTCCGCGCATGCCCATGCCCATGCGAGTGCGAGTGCGAATGCGAATGATGGTGCCCCCGAAAGTGCGCCGGCAAATTAACCGCCCGCAGCACATGCTGCTCCTCGTCCGGCCCTGGCTGCTGGGGCAGCGCCGACGCGGACGAGTTCCCTGCAAACGGCGAGGCCGTGTACGGGTGCGCGGGCGTCCCGAGCGGCGTGCCCGACGCGGAGGCGGGCGCGGAGGTATAGGTATAGAGCGGCGCGGAGACGTGCAGAGGCGATGAAGCCGGGGCGGCGGCAGCGGGCGGTGTCGCCGCCGGGGACGCGGAAAGCACCCCCCCGGGCGGCGCCGCGGGCGAATCCGCCGTCGGCGTCGGCGTCCCGTCGTCCTCCTCCCTCCCCGCCGCTGCTGCTGCTGCTGCGTCCCCGTTCCCCTCCGTCTCCTTGGCCACCTGCGCCCGCACCGCCTCCTCCCGCTCCCGCTCCGCCTTCTCGCGCGCCTCCCGCTCGCGCGCCTCCCGCCGCCGCCTTACCCACCCCATCCCGCTCCCGTCGTCGTCGTCCTCCGCGTCGTTCGACGTCACCACGCCCATCCCCACCGCGGGCGGCGCATCCGCGCCTCCCCCCCCTCCGCCTTTGTTGGGGAAGGTCGCGCTGGTGGGTGTCTTGCCTGATGACGTGCCTGCAAACAAAAAAAGTCACTAATTTGTTGACAGTAGCGAAAAAAGGACTGGTGCTCACCCCCCTGCACCCTTCCCCACGCCGCATGCCCCGCCGAGTTCCGCACGGAGCCCATCCCGCCATACCCCCACTCGACAAACTCGGGCTCCTCGTCGCGCGCCGTCGCAAAGGGGTTCGTTTGCGTTCCTGTTTTGAGGGTGTTAGCATTTGTAGAGAGTAGAGAGCATATTGAGAGGGAAGGAGTGAAGAAAAAAAACGAAATAGGGATATGGATATGGATATGAATGGGGAGGGCGGGAGGTAGGCGCGCGCCCCGCCCCGCCCGCCGGAACCCAACAGCCGTCCAATAGACCCAAATGAACGAACGCAAAATAGGCGCGTCGTCGCCCACGTAGCCCACCCGCCCAATCTGCGCGCTATCCCTATCCCCGTGCCGCGCCGCGCATATGAATCTGAATCAAGTGAATGAACCGAGATCGAGATGAGATGATATGAATTGAATTGAATGAACGAATGGGTTCCGCGCGCGCGGGACGACCGAGATGGATGAACGCGGCGAGGGATCGAGACGAAACCAATGGATGGATGGAAGGAAGGATGTAGGCACCCGAGGAGGTAGACGCGTGGATGCACGCCAGAACGCCAGCGCGGGCATGGCATTACAACACGCCCTCCCTCCCTCCCGCGGCAGGACCTGAAAGCCCAGCTGTGCGAAGGAGGGAAGGACGCCCGCCAGCCCCGCGAAGAAGGAAAGGAAAGGAAAGGAAAGCCCAAATGAAAGCCCGGCCGGGTCCCGGCCCATCCATCCACTCATCCATCCACCCATCCGCGATTCATCGCCACTGCGCGCGATGAAGGCCTGGTGGTACGCGTGACCCCTCGCTCATTCGTCCGCCCTGCGCTCTGCGCCGCGAGATCCAGATGAGATGAGATGAATTGAATGAACGAACGAATGGGTTCCGCGCGCGCGAGGAAGGCGACGGCGAGGGATCGAGGCGAGTGGATGGATGGAAGGGAGGAAGGATGCAGGCACCCGAAGAGGTAGACGCGTGGACGCCAGCGCGGCCACGGCAGTACACCACGCCCGAAGCCCGAAGCGCGGCTCATTCGACTGTGCGAAGGAATGAAGGAGGGAGGGATGCCCGCGAAGAAGGAAAGGAAAGCCCAGATGAAAGCCCGGCCGGGTCCCGCGCGATTCATCGCCACTGCGCGATGTATGCCGGGTACGTACGTACGCGTGACCCCCCGCTCGCTCGCTCGTCCGCCCTGCGCCCGCGATGAACGCCAGAACGCCTCGCCAAGCCCATTCCCATTGCCAGCATGCATGCAGTCGTGACACCAGAGGGAAGCGACAGGGAAAGGGAAAGGTAAAGGGAAAGGGAAAGGGAGAGGGAAAGGCAGAAGCTAGATGGAAATGGAGGGCCGGAATGGAAGCAAGGAAGGGTGGGTGACGCAAAGAGGCATTTGGTGTGCGCGTGCGCGTGAAGGGTGGTTGGTGGGCAGTGGGGAGTGGGTAGGAGTAGAATAGAATAGAACGAAAAGAAACGGAGACGAAAGAAACAAAGGAGGCAGCCAACAAAAAAAAAAAAAAAGAGAACAGAACGTCGCTCACCATTCGCATTCCTTGACCCATACACCCGCCCATTCAACATCCTTGTCCCCCGCTTCCCCGCGTCGCCCCCACTCAGACTGTTCGCGAACGGGTTCAGCGCGGGCGGCAGAGGGACGCTGCGCCCCTTCCCCTTGCCGCCGCCCCCGTCTGCGCTCCCCCCGCTGCCCCCATTCGCTGAGGAGCTGGAGGAGGAGCCGAGGGAGAGCGCGCTCGCGCTGAAGAGCGAGCGCCCGCGCTTCTTGCCCACGCTCGCGCTCCCGCCGCCGCTCTGCGAGCGCGCGAGCGGGCTCCCGTTCGTGCCTCCCGCATTCCCGTTGGGCTGCGCGGAGGAGGAGGACGACCAGCGCTGCAGCGAGGCGCCCCACCCCGGATCTGGGTTGTTGTCGAGCGAGGGCGTGGGGGTGAGGCTGTCGGTGGACGACGCGGGCGTGGTGCTCCCGCCGCGCCGGAACGGGCGCAGGAGCGACTTTGGCTTGGGCCACGTGGAGGACTTGGACGGGGGCGGGTGGAAGGACGAGGGCGGGGCGGGCAGGCCCTGCGGGGCGGTCTGCGGGCTGCTTGCGGGGGAGGCTTGCGTCGACGTAGACCCAGTTGCACTAGACGTAGACGCAGGAGTGGGAGAGGCATAAGGGCCAGTGGTTGGCGGCAGGGGGCTGGGCGTGCGCGGTATGTGCTGCTGCAGGGGCGGCAAGGGCACCTCCACGCCGTCCTCGTCCAGGGCCACGGAGCGTCGTGGGTCAGGGAGCGGCGCAAAGCGGATGCTGCGGACGCGTCCGGCTGGTTTCTGCTGGATCATAGTGGGGGTCGAGTTGTGACTGGCGTCGGTGCTGGTATGGGAGCTCGCGCTGCTACTGGCGCGACTGCTGCCCCCGCTGGCACTGGAGGACGCGGACGAGAGACTGTTTGTGGAGGGCTGGCTGGGGAGCTGGAGGATGGGGGCCAGCGTAGCCATGATCGTGGTGGTTTCAGTCAGCGTCTCAATACATTAATTGTATGCGCTTGGCAGGGTTTCATTCATATCTTGTGTCTTGTTTTCATTTTATTTATTTCTGTTATCTTCAATACCCTTCCAGTAGTAGTCCTTCTAAACTGGTTCACCCGAATACCCCTGGACGAAGCCCGGTATCTCCCGAGCCCACCGCCGCCGCGTTAGCAACCGACATCCCCTGCACGTTCCAGCCGTGGGAGGCCCGTCCTCCAATGTCTTGGCTTCCGTGATTGGACGCTTTTGCGTTTGAACGCCGGGGCCGAGTCCTGTTCCGCCGGTCGACGCGACACCAACTCCAACCTCGACGCGTCAGCTACTCAACGCCGGCCGCCTCGACGCGTACCCCGACTCTAGCACTGCGCCTTCACATCTTTCCTTGGAGCTGCTGCGAGCCACGCGACGACCTCCAACCGGATACCCGACTCATCGTCATCACCCGCGGCATACGACGCCCCTGCATCTCTTGCTCACCGCTCCTCCCCGACGACAAACCCCACCCACGCACGTTTTCCACCTCACCTTCACTTTCGCCGCGGCCAGCCTCCTTATCTCTCGTCTTTCAAAGTTGGTGTTCGCAGAAACACAGACGCCGTAAATCTCCTCGGCGTTGTACAAAACCGGAAACCGGCGAGCCCAACACCGCGACGGAGGCCAGAGTGGAGGCCAGAGCGGAACCAAATCCGAATGATGATGGATTCCGAGGAATCGTTATCAGAGGGCCGAGATTATCGAGGATCAACGTCGGTCCTCCTGGACTACATACACGTATCCCCTGTCCCCGCGCAGAGACCGAGGTCAAGTATAACCTGACCAGCTTGCAAGTAACTACAAAGGGTCCGTTCAAGATACCTCGCCCAGTGCTCTCCCCGGACCAAAACACCCAACGACCCATAATTGTCAGACCCTCGTCGTAGACTTCATACTAGTACTTCCACGCAATTGCGTCCGTCCGAGTTGTCCTTGGCGTCCCGGCGCGCTGCTGGCTGTACCTTTACGCGCCCACACACACCTCACCCCACCCACACCCACACCCACAAGCCCATCACCTAGGGTTGAAGCTCGTTGAACCGCAGCGCCGCCATCCTTCCGTCCTCTCGGAACGAAATCACATTCGCAACACTCCGGACCCAAGAGGGGAATTCATTCTCCTTACCTGGCCATTGCCATGGCTGTCTCTGGAGAGGTCGATTGGCAGAGGATTGGCAGAGGACAAGTCGAGATGATCAGCGCTGATAAGTACTGCCAGTGATCGACGGCTCTGGCATCTTCCTTCCTTCCTTCTCTCCTTCCTCTTTCCGTCTCCCGTGTTTCCATATTCCGACTTGACTGCCAACTCCCCTTCCAACGTCCCGGCCCGGGCGCGGCTCGAAGCTCAAGTCGAGGCCGAGAAAGGCCCGCGATGGCGTGTACATCCTTGAGCTGAACCTCACCCAAAAAAATCCAACGCCTAGCGAAAGGGAATCACATTCGAACCAACCAACGCGGCCCAAGAGGGAAATTCTCCTTACCTAGCCAACGCCGCGCTTTCACTTTCAATCTGGACAGGCCTGCTGACCCTTTGCTGCGCGAATCGATTGGCAGAGGATTGGAATTTGGCAGAAGACAAGGTTGAGATGATCGGCGGCTGATAATCGATAGCTGGCTGCCAACCCGAGTGCTCAACTTCGGATGTTCTGTTCGCCGGCTCAGGCTAACAACCTATCTTTCTACGTACGTACTCACTATTCAACATCCCCCTTTCGATTTTTTTTATTTTTCGAATTTTCGAAACGCAACCGTGCCTGCCTTTGCCTTCAACCATCCGCCGAGCGTTTCCGCGAAATTCCACGCTGTCCGTCTCGACTCCTGTGAGTCTGCTTCCTTCATGATCAGGTTTCCCGCCGACCCTCGAACGTGCGCCCTCTTCCCTTCCTTGCTATGCACCGATGTACCGATGTACCCCCGCCACCGTGGCGTATACGTATACGTATGTTCACGACAATCAACCCCGGTCCCCGATGCAGATGCAAGATGCAAATGATAACCACGCCGGGGCCAACCTGCCTGGCTCTATATATGTATGTATGTATGTATGTAACTTACTTACAGCACAGTACACGGAGGTACGATACCCAAAACCCGGGATCGAAGCCAAAAATCGAAGCGGAATCAAATCCACTTCGAAGGAAGTTGTGGTTAAATGCCGGTAGATCTCTCTGATCATCCGAATTTTTGACGTTCGTTGGATCTTTTTTTTTTTTTTTTGTGGCATACGGTATCCTATCTGACCGGGTGTTGTCGGCGAGATGGAGGTTGATCGGGATGGGGGGTGGTGTACGACATCAACATTCAACGTTTCTCTCTCACACACCTTGCGCTGATCACGGCGTCAAGTTGGTCGAGACTCGACACCCACCTCAGGCTCGAGTGACGAGCCTCGAACGTGCTCTCCACCGCGCCCGGCACGCGACGTCTTTCCTCATCCTCGCAAAACAACATCCGTAACCGGTGCAACTTTGAAATAGCCTACACGCGCGCTCGGGCCCAGATTCGACTCTCGACTCGGGTGCGCAGTTCTCGTCGAGACCGTGCCCCGACTCTGAATCTGGATTTCAATTTTATTTCTGGAACTTTGACAGGTATCCTATTACTCCGTCATTGGTCAACGAAAGGTTTCCCCGCTATCTCTATCTCTATCTATCTATGACGTGCTCACTGGCTTGGGCTTGGTTGCCGGTGACATAACTTCAACCAGGTCTCTCAGGGAGGCAGGCACTGACAGCAAGCCGGGAAGTTCAAGAAGCTCAAGGAAGGACTGTACGTACGTTCGCCGCGGCCCGAGTCCAACCCTCAAAGTCCGACAAATTCAACCAAAATCAAGTTGTGGTTCAACCCTATGAAAAAAAACCACACATACTTGCACACGTTCCTCCCTTCCCCCGACCCCGACTTCGAAATAAATGGACTTTTGCCCAGGAAAAGGCTGGCGGTATTTGGGTTCGAATGCTCTCAAACAAAATTTTAACCCGGCGTGTCTCGTTACAACTTACCGCTTCGATGTGGACCCACCCACCCATATACCTCAAAACGCCGAGCTCCTCTTCCCAAAGTAATACTCGGATCGTTCCACATGCTTACATACCAGCAAACCAACGCTCAAGCCAGCCAGCCGAAAAACGTGCCTGCCCGCCTGCCTGTACAGCCGTCCCACAACTTGACTCTGGACTCTGGACTCTCAACGGTTTCCGCCAAGGAGGTATTTATGGTATTTATCACGGCTTATCATGCCGTCGCATGGCCAAGTGCAGACCCACCCGAAAGCCCAAGGGGACGTTGGCAATGCAAAAACGTTAATAAGCTCAAGGAATGCCGGCACTCGGGCGCCGAGCCCACCCAGAAAGAACTTCACCGAACCAAGCACCAAGCATCTGGGTCCGACGCGCGTCCCCGCCGACCGATGGATGGGTGGATGGATGCAAAAACCAAAACTCGGAGAAAAGAAAGAACGCAACGGCCGGTTCTTCCCCCGGGTCCGAGTCCGCCCGCAATCGAAATGAAACGCCCAACGATAACGATAAACGAAATGGCTGGTGCCAGCACTGTGATGCTCTACAGGAGTACATACGCCGGCCGGGGACCATTTTGAAATCATGTTGGAACGAACGAATGGTGACGCGAGCCTACGACAATACAACTTGAATGCACGAGACAATTAACGCAGACCTGCGACACCCTACAACGACACGTACGGCATCCTACTCAACCGCTCCCGGTGTTACTCGTCCCCGACCGCCCATGCCGTACGGATGAAAATACGAAAAGGTGTTCGAACGGCCTTTCTACATTTTTCCAACATGTGGGTTCGATTTTTTTCTAAAACCCATGCAAAATCCAACTCGACTGAAAGTCTCAGGCTTCTAGGGAAGGAAAGACTCAGAGCGCATAAAAGCCTGTAGTCCAATTCGTCCTCGCATCGGACGCTCGAAGGATGACAGCCGCGGGAGGGGTTCGCGAGAACTTGAACGGTTTGCATCCTCAAAACCCAACGTTTTTCGATACGAGGTTGAATTCTTTCGTGTCGGATCATCGGAACTTCCCGTTTCCCCGTTGCCCACCGCAAGGTTTTGTTCGACGTCTACACGAAAGCCTCATTGAATGGGCACAAGAAAGCCTCAAGTTAGCCGGTAGAGCACCTGACGTTCAATGTCTTGGTTCATTCTAACCCAATATGAATCCAAGACAGGACATTGTAAGACGAAACATGCACCTAGCGGTTTCAACCTGTGGTTGAATTTCCCTTGGGAATTGTCCGCTCGGAATTCACGAGTCCTTTCGGCACAGATGATGAACCGCAAACTTGTAAACAAAAAATATCGGCCCAGGTTCGGACCGATTTCCGAGCCGAACTTTGCCAGTATGATACTATGCAGCTAAGTAGGCAATAAGATCGATATCAATTAGGTGGTGATGACTTCATGGAGAAAGTTTAAAATCCATTTTGAAGTAATGTCTTGGCTCCAAGAGGGATAGAGCCCTTGTGAGGAGAGTAGGATGAGCAAGACAAAAAAATGGCGGTGTGAGAAAATCCAATGAAAAAGAGGAAATATTATATCCACATTCCCGCTAGCCGATTTGAACGACTGACCTCGTCATTTCGTGACAAATGTACTAGTGACGCGCTCTACCAACTGAGCTAAGAGGGAGATAGATGTCAGTTCCACAAGCCCAATCATTGTGTGCACACATTTATCGCACTGGACTCGACGCAGAAAATAGATTGAGAGATAGGGGGTGCGATGCAGCCTATCTGGAGATCCCGTCAACGCCTTTGGTCCCAAACTCCTCCAACGATGCAAAATGGTAATCTATGAAAAGTACCAAAAAAAAGTACACCGAAATACACCCCGGGATGTAAAACAACCGAGATCTAAGATACGAGAATACGATCTCAAGCAATACTTAAATACCTCGTCGGCCCTAAAGGAGAAGTTGTGCCAAATCAGTCCCAGCTGAATGGCGCGGACACCGCTACGGGTGAACCGAGCCCGATCCACGGACTTGGTACTAATTTCCGGATCGGCCCCCACGGTGTCGGAGAAATATTAAACGATATGTCAAGCCCATGCACCCTAAATGGCCCAGCACAATCCTCATAACTAACCTCAGGATCACCAAGAAACCAGATGCTGAGACGGCGAAGCGGCGTTCCGAGTTCGACCTGCCGTTGTAAGAACGCCTGCAGAGTATCGGGGGATAAGGAGTAGCAGTTCTTCACAACAAGTTCTGTGAGCGCAGGGCAGCTGAGAGGGCGAAGTCCGGGCGCAGGAGCGAGACAGTCCAGGAGCTCGTCCAAGTGGGGACGCGGGTTGAATCGCAAAGCTCGACTCGTTTAAGAAAGGAGGTAGCCAAGCCGTCGTTGAAAATGACCATGAATGACGGTAGGGAGCAACAAAGGTGCTCGATCAGCGGTGATTTTCTGCTGAGATGGCGAACGGCACCCGGGAAGTCGGCATACTGAGGGAGGACGACGTGCCGCAACTCAGGCATCCAAATATTCTCGAAAATAGTCTGCAGAGAATCTGGGTCCAGATGGCAAGGCTCCAGTATCACGAACCTCTGGAGGAAAGGCAACACAAGCACTTCGGAAATGCTCCCAAACATCATGATATTCGGTCCGAACTCGAACGAAACGAGTCGGGGTGTCCTTTTCAGAAGGGCGAGAGGGTGTAGCATGTTCGGCAGATGAGGTGTATCGCTTGGGAAGGAGATCGAGAGATGTGGCAGCTCGTCCCAGTCCCTATCTGGCTTAAATGTCATTGGGTGCAATGAGCACAAGTGAACCTCGCGGAGGTGCTCGCCCTGCACCAGGGCAATCTTCTTGGGCTCATCCCAGATCTGAGCCCCGGTAAGATCGACCAGCCCCCTCAGGTCGCCAGCTAGCTTGAGCAGTTCCAACATCGGTGCAGGCACTTCTACGAACTGCTCTAGTGTCGACGAGTCAAAGCTCCCCAACTCCACGCAGCGCCAGCACGCCACAGTTCCAATTAAGAGCTCGGAGATTTCGGCCACACCATCGGAGCTGAGAGAGATATTTGATTGGCCCCAACCGTGATCCCACACATCTCCCACAAGCGACAATGAGAGCGGACACTCGGCGGAGCGCTGCAGCCAGTCGGCGAGAGCATGCATGCGTCGCTTATCTGCCAGAACATAATGGAAGGGTATATGCACGGACGCCCAGAGTTGCGGTGTAGCCTGCGCGATGTTACGCCAGGCGCTGCATATCCGACAGAGCAAGAGTGGGGCTTCTGTCTGGCTCATAACAGCATTCCTGTCGGTCGGGAGACACGCGAGGAATATCTCCTGCAATATATCCCGCGGGAGACGGCGCGAGATAGAGATGAGCGCCTTGTGAGAGTCCAGGTAGGCCCCGATTTTGTCGCGTTTAACGCAGAGATCTTGAATCAGTTTGTCGAGGCGGTCAAACTCTCTGGTTTGGAGGGCGATATCCTTCTGTATCCGCTCGATCTCGTCGTCGGATGGAATGTAGTTCGTGTGCAGTCCGTCAACACATTCTGACTTCATTGTGGTGGGAAGGAAGAAGAAGGTCTGAATCGGCGCCGGCCCGTGCATCCGGACCTTTCCTGCGGCGAGCCGTCGCGCTCAGCCGCTCTTCTGCCGCGACCTAATCCCACCTTCTCGGGAACCTCATGGCCGCTGCTCCACCCTCCTGTCTTCGTCGTTGCTGGCGGAATGAAAGAGAAATCTGCCCTTTGGCCGTCAGAGAACGAAAGAGGATACAGAATTCCCGACCTGGAGTATGGAACGGTAAGGTCTTCGCTCTTTCGTCTATAAAACACCAACGGTTCCACCTTAGCTGCGGTCTATCAAAGTCATTGCGATAGGTGCAGGAATCTCTGGGATCAGTCTTGCACACGAAGTCCAGAAAGATGGTGAAAATATACAACTCACGATCTACGAAATGGGCAAAGATGTGGGCGGGACATGGTTTTGGAATAAATGTTCGTATGCATACCGTTTCCTAGTATTTGATAAGTAGAAGTGGCTCACCGGTGACTGTCTCAGACCCCGGGGTTCGGTGCGACATACCCTCTGTCAACTATCAGATGCATTGGAGCCCGAAATTCGACTGGTCTGAATTCTATTCGCAGGGCCCAGAATTCCAAAAGTATTATCGAAGTCTCGTTGACAAGTAAATTCATAATTCCGTCGCCCTCCAAATGTTCAACATCGTTCGGCTGCAGATTCAACTTGTGGGGATATATACACCTCGAACATGAAGTGATTAAAGCCGAATGGGACGATGACGCCAAGAAATGGCGCCTTCATGTCCGGGGCTCCGATGGCAAAGAGTTTGAGGACGACTGCGACGTCTTCCTCAATGGCGGAGGTTTGTATGCAATTGTCTGCTGTATTGTCCCAAACCGATTCACCCCAAGGAGTCCTAAATACATGGAAATGGCCTTCTATTGAAGGACTTCACTCTTTCAAGGGCGACCTCTGCCACACTGCCCGTTGGCCGGAGAATCTCTCCTTGAAAGACAAACGGGTAGCTGTAATCGGGGCTGGTTCTTCCGGGATCCAAGTGGTGTCAGCTATTCAAAGCGAAGTTAAACAACTCTACCACTGGATCAGGTCTCCCATATGGGTTACCCCACCTTTTGTACCGCTATTTGCTGGTCCTGGAGGCAACAATTTTCAATGTAAGCGTTATTGTGTACTTGATAATTTGTTTACTGATGTTCTTCAAGACTCGGAAGAGCAGAAAAAGAAATTTAGCGAGGATCCGAAACATGCACTGAAGTACCGAAAGATGATAGAGGTTCGCTGGGGTTTAATTTTGGGATATTTTGGGAGCCATAACCACACCAGGCTGAATTGAACCAACGCTTCAAGTTCATCATCCAAGGCTCGCCAGAACAGAAGGCTTCCCTCGAGGTACATACTCCATATATCTAGCCTACTGTCTAATATCACTTGATTAGTTCGCCAATAAAGAGATGCGGGATCGACTCCGAGGTATGGAACAGCACCAAAGATTCCCTTCTGAGTCTTTATACGTGATCCAGGTAATCAACGGCTAATCGACGCAATGGTCCCCAAGGATTTCGCTGTCGGGTGTCGGCGACCCACACCAAACAATGGCTACCTTGAGGCGTTGCTGGAGCCCAATGTCCAGGTCTACACCGAAATGTTCCAGCGTATTACCGAGAAGGGTTTCATCGACGCCGAGGGAAAAGAACAGGAAGTGGATGTCGTAGTCTGTGCAACGTATGCAACGTCAAAAACGAGACATCTCCAACTGAAATCCATCCCTAGCGGCTTCGATACGAGTTATGTACCACGGTTTCCGGTTGTTGCACATGGCAAGAATCTTCAAGATGTCTGGAAGGACTATTCCGTTGATTCTGTGCGTCTCTCAACTCCAACGGGGTCGGCTTTCTAACCATTTCCTGCCCCAAGTATCTTTCTATCGCGGTGAAAAACTTTCCGAACGTGAGTGTGTTCATTAGTAGGCCTTGTAGTTTGACTAATTCCATTGAACAAGTACTTCACGTATTTCGGCCCGCATGGTGCCATTTCTTTCTTCTCGCCGTAGCGCCTGTTCACAAAAGACTAGGTCCCATTGCGCATGGATCTTGCACTCCCATAATCGACGCCTGCACGTTAAATCATTACCGTCCGTTCGCGTTCTGATAGATTGTAGACACCTCGGCATTCATGAAAATCATCAAGAAAATGCAGATGGAGAATATCAAGTCGATAAAAGTCAAGGACAAAGTGAGTTTCATTTCCTCGTTTTATGACTCGATCTTAAGCTGTTCCCTATTTGCAAGGCGGCCGACGACTTTAACGAACACCGGGAGCTCTTTTTGAAGCGGACGGCATGGGTTGGAACTTGTTCCTCGTGGTTCAAACCCAAGACCGGACCGAATGGTACGGTTTAAACATATGCACACGGTTTTTGTTAATCCTATGGCGTCAAGATGCCCCGATGTTGTTCCCGGGCAACCGAATCCTCTTCATTGAACTACTTGGGAACCTGCGATGGGAGGATTGGGATTACGAGTATGGCTACGCCGGAAATCGGTTCGGGTATCTCGGAAATGGATTTACTCGACGTGAGAAGGACGGCCGAGGTTAGTCTATACAGTTGGATTGCTCATAACGCATAATGTCCGTTCCCTGCCAAAATGAGGGGACTCTGGGTGAATCCTATGCATTATGGGCATTTATGCATTATGAGCACACTTTTACAGTGACAAAATGCATTTTGGTGGATCCAAAATCCGATGCGTTATGAGGAAATTTTGGCTGGTATGCATTATGAGCTTATGCGTTATGAGCAATCCAACTGTATTACACTTAGACCCAACAATCCACTAAACTTCAGCTAGACACGACATTTTACTACGGATTCTTGGACGGAAAGGATGAGCAGCCAGATTATTCGGACATCCGCCCGCTATATGCTTGGAAAAAATAGTTAAAATAGTTAATCCCTCAACATGAGTTGAAGAATTTCTGACCAACGTTTACTAAAATCGCATGTACATGCTAGATATTCCTCAAGTTTCATTGTTGAAAATGGCTTACAGTAGTCACATTTTGAACAAACACAATGGTCAAGCCAACACTCGGCCAGCAACGGCGTTCAATCATGAACGATGACGAGGACGAGTATGACCTCGCCGGCATGCCCGGGGCTTTCATGAGCTCGTCGGCGTGCACCGGGCTTCCGATAGAGCAGATATATAAAGTCTAACACTAGCGGCCTCTCGCCCATTCTTCCTACAGAATTGCCTTTGGTTTCTAACCCCTCCACAATGCCTTACCTTCAGTTCATGGTTAACATCCAGGTAAGTTTCAGGAAACCCTCAGCCTTGGTAAATCCCCAACTTCACCAAGGTCCCCAACGAAACGGAGTTCGCTCTCGAGCTTTCGAAGGTACATAGTGACGACTTCAAGTGTTCCTTCATTCGCCTGCTCAATTTTTCAACAGCACGGTGCCAAGACCTTGAACAAGCCCGATGCGCTCATGAGCGTCAGTGTCACATACAACAAGACGCTCACCTTTGCGGGCACACTGGAGCCTGCATTTGCTCTTACCGTAGTGTGTTTTGTTTTTCTGCCAGAACCCTCCAGGAGTCCTCACCTAGAAATCACAATTACGCAGATTAGCTTGGACAATCTCAACACCGAAGAGAACGAAAGATACAGCGTCGCTTTCTCGAAATTCATCGAAGAAAAGTTGAACATCCCCAGTGATCGTGGATACATGTTAGTCCATTTCTCAGGGATGCTCTGTTCTTTCAACATGTTGAGTTGCACTTTCTGTAGAACCTTCCAGGACCCAGGAAGGGGTTTCAGTGGGTACGCCTTTCAAAAATTTTCGCTCATTGAGCTCACCGATTTCTGTGCAGTTTCAAAGGAACGACCTTTGCGACAATTTTCGCCTAAATGTACCTCCCTTGATGTCGTCGAGCTCGATTCTTGGCTGGCTTGGCCGTCCCGAGATCCTACAAGTACTTATTTGTTCAACACATCCGCCGTGAAAATCCACTCCACAGAGGCTCAGCGGCTCTCGATGCCGAGTTTCCACGGACTAAGTTCACAGTGAATCTCGTCAGAAGCAATATTAATGTGCAAGTTCACTCGGGTACATCAGCAAACCCTGGGTTGGCTATGTAGCATTACGTAGCGCTACGTAGCTTCTGTAGTTCTGTAGTTGCTGTAGTAAGGGTACCCTCTATGTAGTTCTGTGTAGTTCGGGGGGGTTCTGTGTAGCTGGCAGGGCTTCTGTGTAGTAGTATGTAGTACTACGTAGTGGTAGGGGGAGCTATGTAGTACTACATAGCCCAGCAATTTACCGTAACTTAGTAGCCATATATGCATAAATCCTTACATTTAAGCTACCTCATGTCACGCCAAGGGACAAGGGAAAATGAAACTTGTATTTTGAATCTATATTGTTAATCGAGACTAGCTTTTATTCTACTGGTGCTTGCGGTTCTCCATCTCCTGTCGACGGTCCTCTTTGCACTCCCTCGCTTCACGGTCCGAAGGGCAGACCTCAATTCTGTCTTCGTTCTTGAAGTCCCAAGAGTGAACAATTGCGGACTGGGATCGCGGCAGGGCTTGAATCTTGATGATCTCGGGACTTGAGGTAATATTTTAGTCTTCCCAGCGGCGCTCTTGGACCGTTTGATGCCAAGGTGTGGTCTTGCGATGAATGAACTTGATGATTGATTGAGGATGGCAGGATCGATGGCGAGCGTTGAGGACCACGGTATTTGAGGACATTGAGCACGTTGGAGGGCTTAAAGTAGTCATAACGATGGAGCAGACAACGAGTTTGGATGGGCTTCAGAAGCTTGTTGAGCGGGGAGCTGTATGTAGTTTGAAGACATAGGAGATTCGCGTGTCGCGTGAGGGAGCTCCAAGCACCAAGGACAAAAGGTAACTGCGACAAGAGTTGGCCTTGCCGCATGACAATTAACTCCTTCAGCGCTCATCAAGTGTTTATTGAGGAGCGGTGATCTGTGGGGCCCATGTGGTGTAGCTTGAGTGCGCCCAGACAACATTTTCGATGAGGGTCAGAGGTGTGCCGTGATACGTAGTCCTCGGGAGCTTGATTTGAGACACTAAGCACCAAAAATAAGTAAGTGACCAAAGCACGTACGACATAAACGGAGTGGAGAAAAGACTAAGAAGAAAAGAGAAGATAAAAGGTACAAGAGGGCAGGTGGTAACAGCTATGTGGGGTCATGCAAAAAGGAGCCAGAGGAAAGTTGTAGAGAGGGAGTGAATGAGGATGAGTGGGGGACTAGGGGGGAAAGAGGATAAAGAAGGACAAAGTTGTGCCACTCGACGGTGACTTGAAATTCAAAGGGAGGAAGTAGTACGCACCTCTTGCGAACCAGCCACGAAAGCAGCATATAACCACCAAGCCATCAACCAGTCCGGAACAGATAATGAGATAGGTGGGAGAAGAGGCCAATGGCGTGAGTCGAGAGAGCACCGAGAGGGAGAAGGAGAAGGGAGGCAAGGCTTACCTTTGTTTGTGCGTGATCAAACCGAACCATTTTCCACGTGCACGTGATGTTTCCGTAACGGTACGCCATACCGTCTATCCAGGAATATTTCTAGTTCATTTTATATTCTACTCATTACAAGACGGTGGGTAAGGTAGGTGAAACACACAAATATGTAACACTCCAGCCTTCTCAAATGCCTGCACAGCTACAACACATGACAACAAAAGTCGAAATTTACCCACCCGCGGCAGCTTGGCGGGGTCGATTTCGATGTCGGCAACTGTAACGACCGCCGGGGGGTGTTGTACGACGTCAAAATGAAGGGTTTGAAGCTTTGGTTGAAGGCATTTGAACGAAAACTGAGTCGGAAATCATTAGTTCAGAAAGTCGAAATTTACCCACCCGCGGCAGCTTGACGGGGTCGGTTTCGACTTCGGCAACAGTAGCGAACGCCGGGGGGTGTTCCACGACGTCCAAACGAAGGGTTTGAAGCTTTGGTTGAAGCTATTTGAGCTAAAACTGAGTGAGAAAGAATTAATGCACAAAGTCGAAATTTACCCACCTGCAGCAGCTTGGCGGGGTCGGTTTCGACTTCGGCAACCGTAACGAACGCCGGGGGGTGTTGTACGACGTCCAAATGAAGGGTTTGAAGCTTTGGTTGAAGGCATTTGAACGAAAACTGAGTCGGAAATCATTAACTCAGAAAGTCGAAATTTACCCACCCGTGGCAGCTTGGCGGGGTCGGTTTCGACTTCGGCAACCGTAACGAACGCCGGGGGGTGTTGTACGACGTCCAAACGAAGGGTTTGAAGCTTTGGTTGAAGCTATTTGAGCGAAAACTGAGTGAGAAAGAATTAATGCACAAAGTCGAAATTCACCCACCTGCAGCAGCTTGGCGGGGTCGACTTCAACGTCGGCAACCGTAACGAACGCCGGGGGGTGTTGTACGACGTCCAAATGAAGGGTTTGAAGCTTTGGTTGAAGGCATTTGAACGAAAACTGAGTCGGAAATCATTAACTCAGAAAGTCGAAATTTACCCACCCGTGGCAGCTTGGCGGGGTCGGTTTTGACTTCGGCAACCGTAACGAACGCCTGGGGGTGTTGTACGACGTCCAAACGAAGGGTTTGAAGCTTTGGCTGAAGCTATTTGAGCTAAAACTGAGTGAGAAAGAATTAATGCACAAAGTCGAAATTTACCCACCTGCAGCAGCTTGGCGGGGTCGGTTTCGACTTCGGCAACCGTAACAAACGCCGGGGGGTGTTGTACGACGTCCAAATGAAGGGTTTGAAGCTTTGGTTGAAGCTATTTGAGCGAAAACTGAGTGAGAAAGAATTAATGCACAAAGTCGAAATTCACCCACCTGCAGCAGCTTGGCGGGGTCGACTTCAACGTCGGCAACCGTAACGAACGCCGGGGGGTGTTTTACGACGTCCAAATGAAGGGTTTGAAGCTTTGGTTGAAGGCATTTGAACGAAAACTGAGTCGGAAATCATTAACTCAGAAAGTCGAAATTTACCCACCCGTGGCAGCTTGGCGGGGTCGGTTTTGACTTCGGCAACCGTAACGAACGCCGGGGGGTGTTGTACGACGTCCAAACGAAGGGTTTGAAGCTTTGGTTGAAGCTATTTGAGCGAAAACTGAGTGAGAAAGAATTAATGCAGAAAGGCGACATTTACCCACCCGCAGCAGCTTGGCGGGGTCGACTTCAACGTCGGCGACCGTAATAACCGCCCGGGGGTGTTGTACAACGTCCAAAAGAAGGGTTTGAAGCTTTGGTTGAAGCTATTTGAGCGAAAACTGAGTGAGAAAGAATTAATGCACAAAGTCGACATTTACCCACCCGCAGCAGCTTGGCGGGGTCGACTTCGACGTCGGCGACCGTAATAACTGCCCGGGGGTGTTGTACAACGTCCAAAAGAAGGGTTTGAAGTTTTGGTTGAAGGCATTTGAACGAAAACTGAGTGAGAAAGAATTAGAGCAGAAAGTCGGAATTTACCCACCCGCGGCAGCTTGGCGGGGTCGACTTCGACGTCGGCGACCATAACAACCGCCGGGGGGTGTTGTAAGACGTCCAAACGAAGGGTTTTAAGCTTTGGATGAAGCTATTTGAACGAAAACTGAGTCAGAAATCATTAGAGCAGAAAGTCGGACTTCACTTGCGCGCAGCAGGTTGGCGGTGTTGATCTCGACGTCGGCGACCTTGGCGACTACCAGGAGGTATTGTAAGACATCAGAACGAAGGTTTTGAAGCGTCCGTTAAAGAGATTTGAGTAAAAACTGGGTGATTTGAGCAAATTTGAGCAAACGCCGGTTGTGCAGAAAGTCGAAATGTAGCGGTGTCCATGTCGACGTCGGCAACCGTAACGATCGCCAGGGTGTTGTACAACGTCAGAACAAACCTACATCCCACCCAACAGTCCAGCGCCGCATCGGCTTGTCGACTCGACGTGGTGGGAGGCAAGAGAAAGTCGACAACACGCCGGGCCGAATATTACGTGAGGTTGACTCGGATCTCTCTCTTCGAACTTCGATGTCGCGCAACCAGTCCCCGCTAAGGAGCTCTTCTTCGCATTATCTCAGTCATAGTCTCGTAGATATTATATGTATACATCCGAGTCTTTTTGTTTGCCAATACTAACTGGGAACAGTCTCGCCGTGATATTGTACACACAACAACAACGAAAAAAACCCTGCAACTACAGAGTGCCACGTAGTTCCATATGAAACTATGTAGGACTACAGAGAACTGCACACCAGTATGTAGAACTATGTAGTTTGGGCAAGCCTACAGAGCTCTACGTAAAAGCCCGTGAACTACACAGCACTACACAGCACTACGTAAACCGCCCTGAACTACACGAACTACAGTCAACTACGGCAAAAACCAGAGTTTGCTGATGTATCGCTCAATTTGAACAGTGTCAGAACTTAGAAGCAGCGTCGTGCGAAAGTACCGGGTCAAGCGGACATGCGTATAGTATATAAGCGGCCCACTGCCTCTCACGTTCGCACACCTCTCTGCTCCTTACGCTGCTCAATATGCCTTATCTTGAGCTCATGGTCAATGTTCAAGTATGTCTCTGATTCTGAATCTGAGGTCTGACGTTCAACGTAATCCAGGTTCCCGACGAAAAGGCACTCGCTCTCGAGTTTTCCAAGGTCTGCGTTGGTAAACTTCTGATGTACATTTCTTAGTTCAACTCTTCAACAGCTCGGTGCCCAGACCTTGGGAAAACCCGAGGCGTATATCACCGTTAGTATCACCTACAACAAAACCCTCACCTTTGGGGGAACCTTTGACCCTGCGTTCGCGCTTACCATCGTGTGTTTTGCCATGATATCATCCAGTAATCTTATAGATTGAACCTGCAGACGAGCTTGGATAACCTGAATACCGAAGCGAACGAGAAATACAGTCTCGCGTTCTCCGAATTCTTCAAAGAAAAGTTGAATATTCCCAACGATCGCGGATACATGTCAGTTGAATTTCTTGTATGGCTTTCTTACTCTTACTCAGTAATATATTGTTCAGAACGTTCAATGATCCTGGGAGGGGATTCCTTGGGTGCGCATTTCTTTGCTTCTGTTGAACTTGGAACACTTACAATATTTTCTGCTGAGCAGCTTCAAAGGAACGACCTTTGCGACTATTTTTGCCAAATCATAAAGGAGGGGAAGCGTTAAATTAATTATTAGTCTCGTGAATTTCTTTGTACAATCTGCCCCAATACTTATGTGAGGTTTACATTTCTTTCGCAAGTTTAAATAACGGCCACCGCCGACTCGAAGCCGACTCAGCCGAGAAAATTCTTCCCCGCATTTCGATGTCCTCATGTTCATCGCAGCACTGGGACAGTCACAAGCATGACGACGAGGCTGTCCAAACACCCAATTTAGGCCAGCAGAAGCTGCAAATCTGGGACCGGAGTCTCGGATAGACTAGCTCGTCTGTCTTCGTCTGTAGTTGACCGCGCCACCGCAAGGGGATTTGCTCAAGATTTGCTTTCGCGAAAATCTCAACACACCTTCCATTTGCCGAGACATCGGCAAGAGAAGTCAGTCACGCTGTCAATCGTGGCTCTGACCTTGACCATCATGAGCGCCCAACCTGTCCTGCCGCCTGAACTGGAACGGGAGGTATTTGAAGCAACGGCACTCATGTACTGCCACATAATCCCCATCCTTATGCGGGTTGCTCGCCGGATCCACATTTGGTGACTTGCCTCCGAATGAGATCAGATAAAAAGCGATGTCTAAGCTCCCCGTACTAGGATTGAGCCCTTCTTGTACAGAGTGGTTCGAGCCGAGTACCGCACCCAGGCGATTATTGATGTTCTACTGAACAAATCTCCGACCTTCTGTCACCTCGCAGTTCGGCATCTGGCTCTCTTGGATGGCTCACAACAATTCTCGAGGGACGACGCTGTGCAACTGCTAGCACTCTGCAAAGGGGTCACTAACCTTGCCCTTGGGAACTCCTTCATGGCGGATCCTATTCTTATTCCTATCCTAGCGGAAATGGCCCTCCTACGCCTCGCTGTTTCGGTTACAGACCTCGGCTGTGATCTATCACATCCATTGTTTTCGTCCGTCACGCACCTCATACTTTTCGACAGAGAGGAGGAAGTGTTGCTCCCGCTTTGCGCCGAAATCCCCAACTTGGCCTCGCTAACCCATCTATGTCTGTTTTTTGACCTCCCCAAGCATGGTGTAGTGTCCGTCTTGGCGGAAAGTTCTCGCCTCAAACTCTTCCTTATTCTCTGGCCGCCGGGCACAGAGTTCAATCGGACAAAGACTCCGCACACCGAAGACATCCGTTTTGTCGTTGGAATCTACGGCAACGGTTATTGGGATCAGTGGGTAGACGGCGCCCATGGACTGCCCGACTATTGGACGCGAGGCGATGCCCTGATTGCGCAGAAGCGAAATGGGGAGATTGAGGGTAAGTACTATTCCTTCACCGCTTGCCTTCTCTGAAACCTACTGTAATTTCAGCTGCACGTTACTGGTTGGAGTAGACACGAACATACATTGCTCGGTCTTTAACTGGGATGAAGACTTTTTGGCCTGCACTGAACTGCAGAGCATGCACAGATTTAAACCTAGACTTCGAGAGTGAAATACTACCGACGACCTGAATCTCAATCCTTTTTAGAGTTTGCCCACGACCACGATAAACATGAGTAGACTCTGCGCGGACAAGGAAATATCAATGGCGGTTCTTTGAAGGGCAAATAATTACTTCTCGAAACTTATAGCTCAGGGGGAAGTCGGGAGCGCTTGATTCAACATTCACAGAATCACAATTATATACCGAGGCGGAACGGAATACGTCAGACAAAAAAATGAGGGACCACATGCCTTCAATCTCCCCCTCCCGCTTGCAGACCAAAAAATCGTCTATTAGGGACCACAAGTCAGGACGAATTAGTGGTAGTGGTACAGGAGCACTATTTCAATGGTTTTCAATACCTGTTGTTTCCAGTGGCGACTGCGCGGAAAATGCTCCTGGGTGCCTGAGGGCGACCCAGAACTTAGGAGAAAGTGATGGGGTCGGATTCTGGCTGAACTTCCCACGCAAGCGCCGACCTAAGTCCGATTCAGAAGTCGACAGGAAAGAAAAAAAACCTCAAAAGCAACAAAAGCAGTCTCCCAAGTCAGACCCTGTAACAATTTTTTTCCACTATCAAAAGCGTTGGCCGCCGGGGAATAATATAAAATAGTAATACAATGCATCGACTTCCGCTTCACCCTCATCGATAAATAGCCTTGAGCTGCGCCTCCACGGCCTCCGACGACTGTTTGATATCTAGAGCAAATGGGGTGAGCAACGATAACTTCGCGTACGTGAGACTGCAACGCACATTTCTGGGGATCTGTTCAAAGAAAAAAAAGAGACTGGTGAGCATCGGGTGAAGGGAAAAAGTTATGCGAAAACGTACTCTTACTAAACTCCTTCTCTTTATACTTGTTCGTGAACCGCACCAAACTCGGCACGACCAGCTTAACTACGTCGTCCCCAATCGCCTCCCGCGCCTCTGGATCGTCCTCCAATATCCGCGCAACCTTGTGCCGCTCGAGTACCTCGTCCAGTAGCTCGTAGAATTTCGTGAACTTGTCCTTCACCGCTGCGCGTCCCGAGCTCCCGCCTTTGGCGTTGCCGGGCTCGTCTGTGAGCATCTGCAGCAGCGGCGAGAAGTTCGCATCAAAGTACCCCGCCTTGGCAGTGCGGAAGTTGGAGTTGAGCGCGTCCTGCGCGGGGCGGGAGAGGAGATCGAGGAGGGCATCGTGCGTGGGCGAGAGAACTGTGTGGTGTCGCAGGTAGGACATGTTGTTGAGGAGGTACATCGACCCGTATGCAGGCCGTCGCTGCGTGCGCGAGATGGTCGTCAGACTGTTGATTGCAGTCGTTATCACGTCGACTAAAAGGAGCGCGTCAACGGAGTAAGAATCGGAAAGAGGTGGTGTACGCACACACAAAGTGCTCGAGTATCACCTGCTCATCTCCGTCGCCAAGTTTCGAGGCTTTGCCAACCTGCACGCCCTCACCCATCTTCCAGTTCCCGTCTCCAAGCTGCAGCAGGGCGGCCGAGGCGGCACTGTGCACCTCCGGCAGGCGGTCCATGTACTTCACGGCGGAGACAATCCAGTCGGCGACGCCGGTGCTCGTGTCACCGCCTGGCGCGCCCTTGGCCAGCGACGCCATTTTGATGTCCGCGAGGAACTCGGGGAATGAGCGCAGGCAGACACCGCGCAGCGTTCCGAGCCCGTCGCGCAGCTCGTTTGCCTTGGCGTTTTCCGACCCACGGCGCGCGAGGAGGGTGTCCCAGCGCGGCTGAAGCTCGAGGAGGGCCTCGTACGCCGATAGCGCGAGAAAGGCGTATTTGTGCAGTGAACGCTTGATGAAGGAGATGAGCGACGTGAGAGTCGTGCTGAAAAGCGCGAGTATCGGGTTAAGGAGCGCGTTATAGGAGGACGCGACGACGTTTGGGCTGCTAAGTGGGCTCAGCTCTTTGATGAGTTTATATTCCTCCTACAAGAATAAAATTGATCACTTGGTACTTGGTTGTGAAAACAAAGCCACACGCACATCAGCCACGCTCAGCAGCGACTCCACCCAGCGCCCAAAGTCCTTGCCTGCGATGATGGTGTCGACTGTGTCTGCGCGGTCGATGACGCGCTTGCCCTGGCCCTCGAGGGACTTCCGGCTCCAGGTACCGCGCATGTCAGCGTATCCCTTCTGGGCGTCCTTCAGCGTCGACATGATCGCCGGTGCGGCGGGGTGCGATGGGTGCGACGCTGGCAGGGGAAGTGTGCGCATAAATGCCACTAGAGGCCGCAGCGTGCCCAGGATCGCGGAGGGAAAGGGGGCAGCCGAAATCTCGGTGTTGGGCGATGGTGTGGCGCCAGTGGAGGCCTCTGCGACGAGCTTGGTAAACAGCTGGGTGAGTTTCTTGGCACCGGTCTCCACGAGGCGCGCAGTGTCCAGAGAATCTCGGTCAGACGCCTTGAAGGCTATCGAGGCGTTCAGGCGTTCCAGTGCTTCCTGGTACACAGGTAGTTGTCCTGGTTGGGGTCTGCGACATAAATGGTAGGGTCGGTATTTGACTAAATAGGGACATTTCGAGGTGAAAGCTTACCCTCGCAAGATCAGTGCTTCCTCGAACGCGATCCCTTCTTGGTTGCTGGCCACTTCATCTATCTTCAACAAGGCCTTCTCGATGTCTAGAATCCAGAAATGAGCCCAGCTAGGCTGCCCTACACTTCGAGCCACGAACTGTTTGCCCGTCGATTGAGAATTTGTGTCGACGCATACAGCGGAAGAATGGATTTCTCAAGCTTTGCTAGTCTTGTATCGAAACTAGTCAAGATGGCTGAGTCGGTGAGGCCAACAGACGTTTGTCGCGAGACGGAAACATACAAGTCATTCGCTGAGAGATTTGGCGGGTTTTATTCAGGTTTTGCTCGAGCTGGTGAGATTAAAAAACAAAGCCAGAGCACTATGTAGCCTTGAGGACATACAAGTTCGATTTCTGCCGTTTCATCGTCCATTTTGAAGGAAGCAACTCGAAGCCGAGAGGGTCGTCAAGGTCGCGATCGAAGCCAAAGACAGAAGTTCGGCACCGGGCCGCCATCTGATGAGACCTCCACTGACAGTCGACTGCTTTCGCTCACTGTTCGGAGCCTTTGCAGTTTGCACACTCGCAGAACGATTGTCTTGTCGGACGGCCCATTGTTTAATCTGGTGACTATCTGGAGCCCTCGTCCGAGATGAGCACTCTTGAAGCAGCCCACCCATCACTGGCCTTCTTTCGCCAACAACACTGACACAACTTTGTCGTGCATGACGGGAAATAGCGTTGTCCACTCCCTCGCTCTGGAGAGCGACATCGTTATCATTGCAATCCGATCTTTCTCCCCTGCAACAATGCCGTGAAGCCGACACCTGGGTCCACAGATCGCGCTCCTGCCCGACGGCTGTCGAACTTCTGGATGGATCGGAATCCATCTTGAACGCTGAGCATGTCCTCTCAATACCTAATCTGTTTGCACCCTGTCGACCCCGCCGAAACTCCACCCTCGACTCACGATCCGGCCCTGCTCCTCCAGCACTTCGAAAAGTGGGATCTGAATGCACGCCGCCGCTATAGAGATGCGCGCCTGCTGGGAGGACACAGAGAGGGAGCGTTGTCGACCGATCTGCGCTTCCCGGGCTATGACTGGATGCTTGTAACCCAGGCTCTGGTCCTCTCATGGCTCGGCGACTCTCAGATCCACAGCATTCACATGGACATTCCTGTGGTTGGAAAGAAGGCGCAGCAGAACTTGGAGACGTTTCAGGGGGCGTACGAGAGTCTGACGCAGGGACTCGAAAAGCGTATCCCGGGGCGTGGGCGTACCGCAATCCTCGCCATCAATACGCGACTACGCTCTGTCCTCTCCCCCTTCTTGCGGCACAGCTTGGCTTTAGCTACCGTTTCAGGGCATCCATTGCCGGACAGACCGGATAGTGAGGCTCAGATTATGTGAGGGGCAAGTGTCCCATTACCCGAATGTACCCTCAGGTTCTGTCTCATTAGCAACGCCCGTTTCCTAAGTCGCTAAGTCTTGATTCTGCATCCATGTTGAGCGGCCTGAGTCTTGCTTGTTTCTTCGTCATGTCAGAACTGACCGCAACGAAGGTCGATAGTGTCCGATCTTGTAGGAACACGGGAAACTAGATACATTTCTGCGTGGCTCGCAAGTACCCCTCACGGTGAACCAAATCAGTGAAAAGAAAAAAAAATCACGGCTTCACGGACTTGTGCAAACGGCTCTAATTGGAGCGGTGAGACAAGTTCGGCAAACGGGGTGAACCGGAGTCCGCATTGCATTGCTAGAAGCCTACCCAGTGAGACAAGAATTATATGGGAAACATACTCATAGTAGTGCATTGAATCGTCCAGCCAACCGACGCTCACCACATCTCTCCCTCAACCTTCCGCCCTCGGAAATTAAACTCGACGAGCAGCGGCACGAGCGCATTCTTGGGCTCCTCGTAGTAATCCATAAAGGTCCACCCGCGAATATACGGCTCGCCCTCGCCCTTCTCACCCCTCTTCGCGCCTTTTGCCAGCTGCCCCCAGCGCCCATTTGCCCACGCGGCTATTCACACCCTCAACGCCCAGCCCCCAGCCCGGCCAGCCAAAGCCCTGCGAGACGGTCTGCGGCGCCGCCAGGGGAAAGCTCGACGCGGAGAAGTACGAGATGGGGAGGACGGGCGCGTCGGCAGGCTGGGGCTCCAGCACGCCGGTGGCGAGGGCGACTTTCTCGGGGATGGAGAGGAAGGACGGGATGTGATACCTGATGTGTGTTATAAATAAGTAAAGGAACAAGAGGGAGGGAATAGGACGACGAACCAGTCGTTGGTGCGCACGACAGTGTCATTGCACATCCACGTAAATCCAGTCTTTTCGCTGTCGGGCCAATAGGTGGGGTGGATCCCCATCCCGTCGACCCCGCCTTCCCACCCGTCGCCGTTGCCGAAGCGGCTGAAGAGGACGACCTTGCCGCGTACCTCCCCGACTGCGGAATGCGTAAGCCCGGGGGTATTTTAGTTTTGGGGAACCACTTACGGGTGGGTATCCGCGACTCGAAGAACCACATATCGCGCCCACCGCGGCCGACGGCGATTTCGTCGTGTACGAGCTGGGAGAAGCGATCCGAGGGCGCCTCCTGCTTGATTGACATGACGATCGTCTCGCTGCGGCCGGCGGGGGAGGTGAGGAAGTCGTTCACGGAGATGAGGATGTTCTGGAAGGGAGTCTTTTGCGGGTACGCGCCGTGATAAGCGATGAGGCGGCCCTTGACGTCTGTTAGTCGGATATCAAGGAGGCGGATGCCGGACTGGAATTGGACGTCGAGGGGTGTGTGGATGGACTGGCATTGGGAGAATGGCCAGCCGTAAAATGCCATCCTGTAGGCCATTTTAGTGAATGGTAGGCCACATTGAGGGCAGAGATATAGGTATGTGGACCAGCGGCCGAAGTTCGAGTACCCAGGAAAAATACCTCGAGGCACTTAGATCCACATACCAGCATCATTGCCCTCAGCGTCAGTGGACTTACGTGTCGTGGGTACCAGGGAGTAAAAGAGAGGACAGAGGGGCGTCGTCTGGCATCGACTGGATTATACCAGTTAGAAATGGAATGAAATGTAAGCTGAGCTTGCATTACAGAAAGGAACGACTGGAGATTCCTGCGCGGAATTACAACGAGTTTATGGTGCTTCCGTGCGACCTGGAGCTCCTTGAGTCTTCAGTGGGACCTCCTGGGCTATGACGCACCTTGCAGATGTATACGCGCCACAGACAATCCTCAGGGACCGAGATGGGTTTCCAAGAAGCACCGGCAGTTCCAGAGAGGGAAATTTGCACACTTGCCCACTCGATATGCTTCTCTCCACCGAGACTCAGTGTCGCCGAGCATTTCTTGGGGAACGTTGTGGTCGATGGGCGTGATGGCAGCGCCAGGAGCTCATGGAGAGCGGAGCCATTGGCGTACGAAAGGACCAAAGATTCCTCGGTGAGATTGAGGAGAGTAAGATGCATAGTCAGGCCACGTATCACGATGAGCGTTGGTCGAGCTAATAAATACCGAATGACCGTGAGCAAAGCGCAGTCGGCCAAGTGGGGAAACAGAAATCGGGTCACCAACGTTTGTCAGCTTGATCCGCCGGCTTAGTACTACAACCAAGAGGGCCATTTTAAAGAAACTTGTTGTGCTTTGCAGTACAATACTTTTCCTTCCGTGCACACTTGCTTATGTTCTGCCTTCTTCAAGTTCATCCAAATTGCCGACTGGCCATTCCCCCTGGCTTTTGAATCGATCCACTGCAATTCTCTCCGTTCCTCTCGTAGACTCGTACCGCATCGCTCTCCTTCTCGGGGAGCCTTTTCAAGTCCACCGCTGCCGATGTGCTCAGGAGGGCGATGTGCTCAGGAGGGCGTGTCGGTCTACTCCCGGCGCTGGGATCTGGTTGGGTAACTTTGCAATTGACCCCGCAAACGTCGTCGACTGCGTCAAAAGTATCCATAGACTCAAGTTCCCGATATCGGCGCTGGAATATGCGAATCTCGGCGATTTTCTCTGGCAGGGTGTCATTCCGGGTTTCAGTTTCTCTGCATTGTCACCGGGTGGCGCTTGTGCAAGGTGCAGCCCTTTCGCGAGGCTGGCATCAGGAGACTCTCGTCGGGTGAGTCGTAATTCCCAGCGCGCTCGTCTGCCAACACTTGTCTGCGCTTCTGGGTATGTTCTTCCTCTCGCCTGTTGTAGTTGTCATGGAACTCGATGGTCTGCTTCCACTCTCTCCCCTCTTGTCGTAGCCCTCTGAACAATCCGGCAAGACAAATGGCCAACTCACTTCAAAATCTCCTCTGTGAAATTCACCTCCCGGAGTCGGTTCGACTCGTCCTGACTTTTGCAACTGGTCGCCTCGGTCAATCGTCGTCGAACTCTCTCGTAACCAGAGCGTCGAAAATCTCGCTCCGGATCTGTCAAGAGCCTTCACGTCCTCCGGTGAGTACTGGGTCACTGGGGTTGCGGAAGACATGGGTCTGGCAGCATGAATAGTGCTCTCCATGAGCAACCCGTCATTCGCGTGGTGGCTGAGTCCAACCGCATCTTCCCCGTCGTCGCCTCGTCCTCTGGACGATGGTTTCGGGAGAACATTTCTTGCGGGCTGACTGGCGCATCCGCGAACGTTCCTACTTACTTCTGCAGTTGAAATGCACCACTTGTCACAGCCTTCGCTGCGTTCGCGACTGAGAGAAAAGGGAGCGACGCTGCGCCGAAGACACTGTTTTTTATCCGAAACGCGCTCTGTATACTCCGAGTCCTGGACTTTGAGAAACTGACAGCGAAGTTATTCTCAGGCACCTATTGATTGAACGAGGGAGTCGCAATCCCGCAATCCCGGGCAGAATTGGACGAGGACGAGCGCGGATACAAGGCCGGAGCATATGGCTAGACGAAGAAAAGGCAATGTCACGGGCGGTGCGAACATCCTGCAACGAGTTGGGCTCGAACATGGATGATGATGATCAAATAATGCCCTCAATGTCCAATTTTGGAATTGGTTTCGAGGCCCGGGTCAATCTAGATATTTAGCGCCTGTGGCTGCACGTTACAATCCAAGGATCATATGCACAAATACGATACAACCTCTACCGGTGAACAACATTATGGGGCCAAGTTCGAGGTGCAACCGCGAGAAGATGGAAGTTCAAGTAACCCAATTTGGTGTTCGACCGTCATTGACTTCAAATTTATCGTGGAAGGAAGGAAGGAAGTAAATTTAAGCAGCGGTCCCACTAGGGGTGCTCAGTTTGAACCAGCTCGGTTCGGATTTTTCATAAATCTACAGGCCCAAATTTATTTGTTCATTCATTAAGATCCGAACTGAACTCAGTTCGAAATAAGAATTGAGCGCCCCTACTAGTTAGTCCCGCCGGACTCTCGCGATCTCGACGACATCTCGATATCCCCGAATGCACTTGTGCCCGCGAGCACAGCGAACGGCGGGATACTGCCCTACAACCTCGGGAGCGAGACTAGCTGCGGATTTTCTCCTGTGAGAGAAGGGTCAAAGTCGAGCGAGTTCTGCTTCAACAAGAAATATATATTGGGATGTGATGGAATGATACCAGTTCTCTATCCAAATCTTCGATGTTCATTTTCTTCTTCTCCCGACGAAACATTGAATTGAAAGTTAGAAGTCAGATTTAATAAAGGTACAATGTATTTTGTGGGTGCGATCGTTTGAACGGTATTAGTTTGGGAGCGACAAGCAATCTAGTCGGGGTATTATTCGGAGTTGGAGGAGCTGTCTACTTCTTCGGCTTCGAAGGAGAAGGTGATCAAAGGAAATGCCTCGCGGTAAGTGCACTCCGGAAGGATGCGTTCCCCCCCAATATCTACGTCCTGTAGCTTGCAGCTGGATTTCGATAAAAATGATGCAAGCAAAGCAAGTGGGTCCGACCCGAGGAAATCTTCTGAGATCTTCAAACGACGAAGTGCAGGAACTATGAAGGTCCCCAGATAACCATTGACAGCAGGGATCGGGTCCGCAACCGTGACCAACGTCAATGAGTCTAAATACGCGAGGGTCACGTCTGGCGGGGGGCCATCATCCCCGCCTTCGTCTTCGACGAAGATACGAAGGTGGCAATGGGTCAAGTTCGGTGTCTGCCGCAAAAGTCGGTCGCATTCCATCGGGGATACGACGTCTAAAGTCAAGGAAGTAATTTGTGCCCAGGGTAAAAGCACCATCCGAGCCGCAACATAATCGAGCGCAACCGTGCGCAGCAAAGGCGCCTCTGAAAAATCAGTGATACCGGAGTGTTCATAGTGAAAATCCAGATCCAGGTGACGGAGACGGGGCATTGGACCCTGAAGTGCTACAACACTGGCGGTTTCAAGATGAACCGTCAGATGCTCACAACATGCGCGGTGAGCAGCGAGCGTGGCCAGAACCTCCGACTCGTTATCCGAGCGGTTGGCGGAGGTAGCGTCCAGAATTTCAACGGCGATCGGGAGGGAATGCGATCTGCGGACCCACGCGTCGGCTTCGTGGCGTTGGTACAGAGGAGGAAGGTCGGAATGAAAGGATAATGATATGGCTCTCCAGAGCGAGGGAGTGGACAGCGCTTTTCCTCGCCACGCACCACAAACTTGTGTTAGTGTCATTGGTGAGAAACGGCCGGTCAGCGGTGGGCAGAGGGGGTACGCGGGCAGGAAGTGGATAAAAAATTCCGACACCATTTCGTTGGGCAGCGTCAGCACCGGGTACTTGTAAGAGTCGAGCCGCTTCTGGACTTGCGCTTTTGTGGTCCGCAAAGTGGAAAGGGAGTGCTTGAGTTCCAAGATTTGGGCATCTAGATCCCTGAGGCGACTACGGTCTGCCTCAAGAGTGCTCATTTTAGCCTTCAGGACGGTTAGTGCCAGTCGT
>JARJCM010000378.1:0-86682 GCA_029233265.1 Mycena alexandri | reverse complement strand
AAGAAGATGTTCATTTCCCTTGTGTGCTGCAAGCTGTAGAAGTGTCACCATTGGCCCAGCACCTAGGGGAATTAATGAGCATATGTTTGAGAGTAATACAGCAGAGCACATAAATACCCTCCAGCTGTGCCTTGGGATCAGCTCCCTGAGCAATCAAACTCTCGAAATTGTGGCCGACAAGGCTGTCAGATTCAATTGCGCGTTGGAGATGTTTTTCAAAACTCTTCTGAATGTCTTCCCGAGTCTCTTTGTCCTTTGCTACTTTTTCTCGGATGTCTAGGATGGATGTCACAAAGTCGCGCAGGGGAACGACGAGGAGAAGCAATGCGAGGACCTGCCCGAACCCCCACTGATCCTCTTCCCGAGCTTGAACCCTTTTATTACGCCGAAGCGTGAGTTCAATATCGGTAAGGAGGATGATGTTGATGACCACAAGACAGACCAAGCCGACAATGAGGAAGGCTGTGTGATTTCTTGGGGATGCTAGGGCAGGTTCCATAGGATCTGAACGTCCAGAAGGAGGATTAGACCCCTGGGGCCCAGCCTCCAAATCGAGAGATGGATTGTGTCGCCTCCGAAATAGAGCAATGGTTGATTCCGGTAGCTGTTCTACCCGTCCCCAGAAGTGGGCATGAAGATTGCGAGATCGGTTGTATGTAATATGGAGTATAAGGAAGAAGAGAAACGGGGGTACAAGGTTGAGACCAGGAAGGACAAGAAGGGAATGAAGTGCGAGAGAAAAGATGCGCAATCCCGGTGAGTAGAACCGGACAGCACCACCAACCACAGTAAGTGATGGATCACAGGCACCGAGTGGTGTACCAAATTTGGATGGATTGGTCCACAGCCAAATGCCGATAGCGCCCATGAGTGACAGGTGTATGGAGCCCAGGGTAAGAACAGGTTTTTCGGAGAGAAAGTACCAGGCGCGCCGGAAGACTGCAGGTGAGATTTGAGTACTGTAAAACTCAGGGCTTCAGTATTCTGCGTACCGCTCTGCCAGATGCCACGGTGTCGCCTGTCGCCAGAAGCAGCCTTTTCCATGTCGATGGTCCCGCCCAAAAGCGGACGAAGAGTAGAGAGAAGAACACCCTTCCAATCTGACCAGGTGGCATCTACTGGTTTCCTTCCTTCGTAACTATTGCCCTGCTTGTTCTCGTTCGGCTTGGTGAGATGGTGGGCATATAACAGAAACCAAATCCACGTGCTGGTATTATTCATCCAGCTCAGGTCGAGAATGACCGCTGCGTGGAAACTGGTTACAACTTGTCCATTGCGAATGTTCGCAGCGCCAATGATGGTGGAGATGAGAATCGCGAATGCGATGGCAAGCATGCCAATGGACTGGTCCTTGACGCCTCTCATCTCATCGGCCGAGACGTTCCCGTCCCAAAGATGGGCAACAACCGGCGCAAAGCATAACAGATTTTGTGTGTAGATGGCTGCGCGAACGCCGATCACCAGATACTGGGGAAGTGATACATCGCGCCTTCTAATGAGAAGGAAGAACGCGATGTATCAATCGTTCTCATTAGAACGTCGGCGATACATCACCTTAGAACAACCCCCATTTACGGTCGCGCAGCGCCCAGGGGCCGGAGCACACTGCTGATGGCATTGCTGGGCTGGCGATGTATCGCGTTAGAAGAGTTCCTCATTTGAGAGGCGATGTCCACGCACCTGAACTCACCGTTGATCGCTGAGCTTGGCTTTGATGGCTTCGACCAAGACATTGTCTATGTTTGCACCGCAAGCTGACACTTTGTTTGGCATGGCCTTCACGTCATCACACCCATATTCGGTCTAACCTCCTCGCATCCCGAAGTAGAAATAAATGTAAAATACAAGTCTATCGACGCTCTATCGAGCTGTCCAATTAATTTATATATAATTACCCTACAAAAAGAACTCCCTGTCCTCAGCGTCATCCACTTCTCGGTCCTGCTTTTCCTCAGCCACACTCTCCACCACTGTCGGTGGTCGCGGATGCGGTCTCGGTGGTATCGGCTGCTCATCCCCTGCCTCACCCTCCACCACCATATCGTCCTCAGCGTCCGTATCCCGCGCATCCGCTGCGTTCGCATCCACCGCGTCTGCATCCCCGTTGCCCATGGCTGTCCTCCCCATCTCGATGAAATCCGCCGCGTCAACCCACATCTCCTCAAACTGCTGTGCGCGGGTGCGGAGGATCTCCGCTTGTCGCTTGGTGTACGCAACGTTCCCCTCCGCATACGCGGCGTGCTTAGGGGCGTACGCGACACCAGGCACCCGATCTGCGTCGTCTTCCGGGGCCTGCGGACGCTGTCCAGCTCTCTGCTCCCACCAGTCGGCCCGCCACCGTAGAAACTGGAGGATTCGACGCATCTCCTCCTCAAGCAAATCGAGCTGCTCACACTGGCGTAAAAATCTTGCTCTCGTTTTAGCCCATTCAATTCGAAGTGCTGTGGGAGCAGACGTTAGCAAGAGTCGAAGCGCGGGGAGAACCAGCACACCTTCGTTCATCCCTCCGTCCCCTTCCTCAACTCCCGGACTCCTCCATATCCAGGACATCTTCGCCTTCGCCTCCGCCCCCGCTTGCTTCGCTCTCTCTCGCGCCGCCGGTCCCTTCTTCATTAGCAACTTCTTTCGCTCCGGATCTTGAAACAACGCACGCGGCATCCCGCGCACGTCCTCCGTCAACAATGGCCTCAGCGTCTTTTCCCACTCCTTTCTCCCCATGTGTCGCCCTAGACCCTTCAGCGCACGCCATGCCGCCCGATAACGCTCCGTCGATCGCCGCGTCCGCTCCTCCACTGCCTCAATCTTCGTCTGCGACCGGGAGTTCGCCTTCACACCACGGGAAAATCTGTCCTTGTACTTGTACAGGTGCGTGCGGAGCAGCAGTTGGTTGCGGATGTCGTCGAGTGCCTCGTGAGCCTGAGCTTCGCGTAGGCGGAACTCGTATTCGTACAGCTCTTCATCGCAAGCGACGCGGTCAGCGATGGAGGAGGGCAGCCACAGCGTCATGTGCTGCACCTGCACGCCTGGCTGTACCTGCGTCGCGGAAATCCTCTTCCGTTCGCGGTCCTCCTCCACGCGCAGAACGGCGACGTGGGGAATAAAGAGAGCCTGTGCATCCATCCACGTCAGCAGTTTTCGCCGCAGCTTGTTCCCTCGCTCAGTCAGGTTGGTCTGCTGCTCCGCGGTAGGGTGGTTGCCGATTTTCCCGATGTCGAAGCCCAACGTGCGCCTGCGCCTGTTAGTCTCGACTCCCGCCTGAATGACACGACGAGCGCTCACTGTAGCTCCTCCAACTGTACTCCCATCGCGATCCACTCGGTCGCGTGCATCTCTTCGGCCACTTCCACCTTGTCGTCCTCGTCCTCAGCCGTCTCCTCGTCATCGTCCACATCCATTGCCCGCTCCATGTCTTTCTGCACCTCCTCCGCCAGCTCCCGCCGAACGTCCGCCACCCTTTTGTGCTCGCCTTTCGACGCAAACGGATTCGGGTTTTCAGCGCTGTCCTCCCACGCCTCCACTTCCGCCCTCCACTCCTCCAACGTCGGCCCAGCGCCGAGGTTACACAGCGACGTTTCCAGCTCCTCTAGCTCTGTGCTCGCCGCGATCAGCTCCGGTACGCAGTCGGCGAGCTTGTCTAACATCGCCTTCCCTGCAAACTATCTCAGCCTCGCGCTCCGCTCGACACGTTCAGTACTCACCGAGCCCTAAGATCTTCTTGTGGTTCATGTCGTTAAATGTGTCGTTGATCGTGTCCCGTCGCATCCCAGGTCCCATCTCCATTGTACTGCTCGCCAGCGGATTCAGCATCGCCCAGCCCCGCTCCGGCGCCTCCCCATCCGTCATCCCGACAAATCGCGTGAGGTGGAAGGAGAAAAGAATATTGCACGCTTCGATGTGCGCCGGTAGGTGGAACTTGGGGATGAGGAAGACACAGAATTTCTTTCCCCGCACAAAGCGGACTCCCTGATCGAAAGTCTTCATTCGTTCCCAAATATTCTTGTGCCATTGGCACACAATGTCGTACGAGACAAACAGCTCCGAAATTTCGCTCCCCGCGAGTCCGATGAAGAAAATGTAGTCCATGTTTATGTATCTAAGTAGAACGTCAGTTATAATCCCGTACACAACGACGATATCTATACCTCTCGCCAAGTTGTAGATCGCCCACCGCGTTGGGGCGTTTCATATTGTGCCGGGCGCAGTCGACAGTTGCGATACCTGAAGATGCCGTTCCCCGCGACTCGCGATCCGGCTTGTCTACGGCGTCGTGGGCGACGCAGGTGCTGCGCTGTCATCCAGAGTTAGAAAAGTAACCATTTCCAAGAGAAAGAAAGCGCACCTCCTGCTTCTGCTTCCAATTCTTCGCAAGATAGCCATAGTAGGGCGCGATCTCACAGTAGAACGACCACCCATCACCCAGGGATGGATCTTTCTCCTCGCTGGAGACCTTCTTCCTGCGCATCCGGAAGTTGGCGTCCAGCGCGAGGAACAGCGCGTAAAGGAATCTGAGAAACATCGGCCTTAGTCACAACGTACAGATATTGCAGGGATACTGACCGTCTCGACTTTGGTGCGTCCTTCCAATCTGGCGGTAAGTTCTTCCCGGGCTGTGGACAAGCGGGGCAAAGCAGTGCGCATTCGCCAGCCTGGGTGGCCTCCACTCCGGCCGGGTCGTGACCTCGACCAGCCCGCTTGAGCATCTCCAGGTGCCGCCATTCCCGTGTCATACGCAAAAGCTCGTCGTACCGATCCTGCTCATTCGTCAGCCCCGCGGTCAAAGGGCAACACAAGACGGAAAACTTACTCGAATGGGCACCGTCCCCGTATTATCAGCCTCGCGGGCGATGCTCAGATAGAACGCCTTCACTGCACAATGCGACTCGAGCGTCGTTAAGTGAAACCGCCTCAAGACCTTGAATGTCGCCGCTGTCCTCGGAAGCTTCCCTGTGGACGGATACCAGCGCGCGCGCAGGAGTTGGATGTCGTGCGGCTGTGCTGTTTCGCAGGCACAAAAATCGAGAGCGACTTCATGGATGCCGTGGACGTCGATGACGACAAAGTCGTCGTCAACCGCGCGCTGTGGGTTGGCGCATCTGCCTTGCCGCAAACGCGCTTTGTTCGGCTTGCCGTGACCCAGCTGAATGCGCAAGCCTAGGGCCTTTAATGTCGCTCTCTCAAATTTCCCGTCGTTCCACATCTTGTTTCCTATCAGTAATGCGCCTTTCTGTGTAATTTGGGTACTCGTACCTCTACTCCGTGCAGCGGAATGTCACGATGTGCGACGACGATGCATTCCTTGCAATACAGGTCGTCCGTGAAGCAATCGCGGCAGCGGTATTCACCACCGGCGACGCCACAGATGATGCAGTATTCGTCGACTTGATATTCGCCTCGGCCCTCCAGCTGGATGAGTTGGTCCAGGTACGTTTGAGGCTTCTTCTTCCTCACCCACTCCCCGAGCGGGTTATCCTGCGGGAGATCAGAAACCAAGCTCGCCGACAAGTGCATTATCACATACAGATGGTCGTAGCGCTCGTGGCTCCTTGGGAAGCATATCGTATATCGGGGCCTCTTCGTCAGGGCCAAATTCGTCCGCTGTCGGACCAAAAGCCTCCAGTGGTGCCGCGTCGGGTCTCAGCCCCATGGAAGGCCTCTTTGCCTTTTTCGGGGACGCCACAGCCTCGACCGTCGTGAACTCGCGGCGCATGAAGCCATCCGCCGCACGATGGATGTGGCGCTCTGGGATGCGGTCCACGTCCTCAGCGCGAGGAAGGCCGGCGTCCCCTTCGTCGTCGCTGTTGGCGATGAGCTCGCGCTCTGCCCTTTTCCTTCGAGGCATGAGGAGATCGTCGTCGTCAACTAGACATGCATGTCGGTGATGAAACACCTCGGGTAAACGGTCGATGTATCGCACCTCGATGTATCGCACTTCTTCCAGAAACCACCAATGTCCCTCCCTGAAGCGCCAGTGAAGGACGCCCTTGACGCGCAGCGGCTGTCCAGTCCTCAAGGTAAGTTGTACGCTCTGATAATCCTTCGCTTTACAAACCTTGCATAGCGTCCACAACTGCAGCGTCCGCAGCCGCGACGAATGCCCCAGCGGCAGCAGCGCAGAACCTTCAGCGCGGAGAGGCCTTCCAGAACTTTGAATTTGGAGAACCAAGGTCAGCTGCACGCGCCGGTCGCCGTTCTCGCCATTTACTCACCATTTTACCCAGCTCGCTGTATATAATCTATTCCTACGACCTTCCCCGTGGAACCGTCGATCGATAGTACAAGTAGAAACGTCTTGAATGTATTCGCCAATTCCAAGTTGGAACGGTTGTGGGGAAGACTTGAGTCTGAGTGCGAACGTCAAGCGCACAAACCGTGGTGACTGCGGTATTGGTTCAGCGCACGCAAACGCGAGCCACTGCCGGACAGCGCACCAACAGGTGGGCGCAGGCTGAGTATGTCGCGTCCAGCGGAAGAGTTACCCCGCCCCCGCCATGTACAACATGGCGGCGGAGGGTTAGAGAACAAGACCAAACACTCGGCTCTTTCGGCCGAAACGTTCCTTTCCAAAACGGGACTCTTAACTCGTCTCAACAAATCCTCTCGACGGTTTGCAGCAACGACAAAGAAAACAAGCAGCAAGAAACTACGAGTACGAGCTCTGCAGCACCTGGGACACCTTCCGCCGCCTCTTCGTCTCCTGCTTTCTCGAAATCAAGCCCAGGTCTTCCCTGTACCGCGCGATCTCAAAATCCAACGCGGTATGCTGATTCTCCAGCCGTGCAAACGCATGGATTCAAGCTGCATCTCCTGTCGCGCAGGCGCCTTCTCGCAAGCACAGAAATTGAGATTAATGTCGTGAGCTCCGTCGAGACCGACGATGGTGAAGTCCGCGTCGGTAACGCCCTTGGGGCATTTGTCGCCGCCGTGTCCCAAGTACACCACCAAGCCCAACGAGGCCAAGGAAGCCCCCTGGAAGCCGGGCCAAGACTGAACAAAGGTCAGTTAGCGCCGCACGCAACGAAGTAAAAACCTTACCTCGATACGATGCAGAGGGTGCTCGGCGTGGGCCGCGAGCGTACAAGCCCGACAATTAAACCTTGGCCAGAAGCAAGTGCGGCAGCGGTATAGCCCGTTCGTTTCCACATCGCAACGCTCGCAGCGCGTTGGACGATTTTCCGGCATCTTCAAGCGGCCGTTACCCTCTTCCTCGAGCTTCAAGATATCAATGAAGTCCATATCCTGTGAATCGGGATGAGGGGAGGGCGGCAGTACAGCGGGAAACTCACCTGAAAAGCGGGGTCCATGGTGGCAGCAGGCAAGTTGTCTCCCATCATTTACCACCATCTGAATTTGCTTCAACGCCGGCGTTAGATTCACCCGGCATTTTGTCCAGATCTGGGCCTGGCCTTTCGACCACGCACGGATTTCGTTTCGGTGAGCTGAAGAACGAAGGTCACTTGCAGAATAAAGATTACTTGGTACACTAATAGCCCCAGTATTTTTTCTGGCGCTGCTCACCCGCGAGACGCTGTCGAATGAGCTCCGCGACGTTTGCGGCACTTGCCTCGCGCTGTCGCTGCGCCTCTGCCTCCTTTCCAGCCTTTATCTTCGCCGCCTTGGCCGCCTTCTCCCTCGCTTCCCTCGACAGAAGCGGCTCCGAAAGAGGCCCAAGCCTGACGAATCCACGGGGATGAGCACGAGGCTTGCGCAGCTCCATCAACGTGTCAACGCGTTCGCGCCGCGCCGCAACACGCGCCCGCACGGCGGCACCTGCCACGTAACCAGGCAGTTTAGGGCGCGGGTTAATGGGAATGCCGACAGAGCCTGAAATTCAGCTGAGTATACGTTCATGGCCGGCATTTTATACACTCACGCCGCATGAAAGCCTTTTCTTCGAGCGCCGGACGTTCCCGCGCTGCAGCTAGAGCGCGAGCTGCGACACGCTCCCTCACCGCACTCCCAGCAACGTAACCCGGAGGCTTAGGCTTCCACACAGGCGCTCCCGCAGGAACGTAGCGGTCAACCCAGTTCCGCAATCCCGCGTCGAGCGGTGCGCCTTCGATGGCCACTGCATTCAGCATCGTCGTGAGTTATATACATTTTCATCCTTTTAAAAAGCTCACGTCGCTTGAAAGCTCTGTCCTCCTCGTCGGTCAGCACGTTGCTGCTCTGGGGTCGTGTCGCGTCGGGCATCATGGTAGTGTGCGTCTGACCTTGTGCGTCTGACCTTGATTTGTTTATCGCGACGATCTCAAATCAAAGCTGCCCATGTGGGTCACATCTTGATCTACGCTGATACCTTACCCCTGCCCACCATGCCCAAGTCAAAGACTCGCCCCAGCCAGACCCCTCCCCCTAAAGGTACGCCCCTTCACTTTAATTCTTTTCAATGCATCCCAATTCTGTGTTTAGGGCGGATCTATTCCCGCAGAGCTCGCCGGCACGACGCTGCGTTCGTCAGTTTGGACCGCCGCGTCCTCGCGATCGCCGTCGCATTCGGGGTCTCCGAAGGTCAGTGGCTCCCTATGGGATGTTTCCCAAGCCGCTGACCAGCTTTTTTCTTTGCAGCTGAAGTCCGAGCGGACCGCGAGGAATGGTTGAGCACCCCCAGCTGGGCACCCAGCCGCTTCGGCTGGGAGCTGGCTTCTTCCTCCGGGGTAAGCGGCTGGGGGCCCGCTCCTCCTGAGCCCACCAACGCCTGGGGAACGGGTGACGGGTGGGGATCCACAACCGACACGGCGAGCGCTGGGGCCCCGGCTCCTTGGGAGGAGGCGCCGACCAGCACCTGGGAAACGGGCGGGTGGGGCGACGGTTGGGGCCCCACGACTGCAACGGAGAGCACCGCAACGCCGGCGTTGGGCATGGACAGTACTAGCACTTAGTTACTTGTTTTTTGCCATGCCTCCTTCAACGTCGTTTTTTTTTGCTGGTCTCAAAGCTCACAGTATGAAATCCGCGAGGAAAATTATGGATAGCAATGTACTTATTCGCAAGACTAGATAAATCTACGCTCCACTACGACTTCAATTAGTTGAGAGTTATATAAGTGAAAAGCGTATCCGTACGTCTGGGCGGCAGCTCGTTCACGATGCAGCTGGACGATTCGCCTGCGCAAGCGAGCACGGATCTTGTGATTGTCTTCGCGGTGGTACCGGTAAAGGTAGTAGTATAATTCTCGCTCGGCACGAGTCGTGGTGCTGTGGCTAGGGTTAAACCCAGGGAAAGGTGGCAGAAAATTTGCTCCTTACTGGTGAGCAGGCGTCGACATGGTGTGGTGGGTATCCAATATCTCACGTTGTCCTCTCACGTTGACTCTAAAAACATCAATCTTGATTCCGGCGGTATCAACTATCTTGTATCAACTATCTTCTTTGCTGAGATCCACAGAGCAACAATTAATTATCTGAGCGCGGTGTACGGTGTACAGGACTGGCTAATCGCCGGCACCATTCATCTTCCTAACCCTAAGAATAATCGTCAGCGCCAGCAACGAGCAACAACGGCGGCCAAAAAAAAACGCACCGGGCCTCGATCATAACCTTGCGTTTCACGCTGTAAGATCAGAACATCAGCAACGTCCAATTTGCAAATCGGAGGAAGACGTACGGATCCACGTTGGCGGGCCTATGGAGCCAAGTCCCAATTTGCTTGGTATTCTTAGCAAGGAGTTGGGCTGCGCCTTCAAAAGCTCCTCAAACGCTTTGCGTGCGGCTTGCTGCTCCTCCCTACAAACATTAATTGCTGGCCAAAGTCCGTCGGAATGACTCACGATCCCTCAACAAAAATGACGTTGTGCTCGGGCGCATCATCTTCAACCCCATCAACGTTGCCCGAATCCCTGGGGCCATAATCAGATGTGCAACGACAAAGTATCACGAGGTACGCACATAGAAGTATCCGCCGCCCTACCCCGCTCTTTCGCTTCGCCCTCCGGCTCCTGCTGAAGGAGAGTATCAAAAAGAGCGTCCCATCTTGCGCTCCATGACGGCGACGGAGGGCACATTATCGGGGGAGTCGCGACTCGGGGCGGAGGGCGCGGGCGCCGAGCACCATCGGGCATCGTCGCCGGTGATCGTGGTGCTACCAGGAACCAGACAAGTGAGCAATACCGAATATGGTTTCAGAAACAACTTACGCAAGGGTTTGAGGCTACGCTTCTTCCGTTTTGAGCTTGTTGAGGCTGGTGGAGCGGACATGTGCGCGGTAGTGGTGGTAGGAAGGAAGGAACAATCCCCTCAGATTGTCGCTCCATTTAAGCCTGGTGGTCATGTACTCAGTCACACGAACAAAAGCACAAGATCAATTTATATTCAAACAAGATAGGCAAGGATACTTCACGATGTAGCTAGATACAGGTTATCGTCATGGGGATTGGAAAACCGCAACGCGATCGCGATCGAGCTCGTCGAATTTTGAGAAGAGATCGAGTCCCCATTTCCACCGACTGCCCGGGACACCATCAAACCCCTTCTTCACAGTCCTCCCCGCCCGGTTGCGCGAGAAGGGATTTCGCCGACTGATACCCATACGCCGCCCAACGAAACAAACCCCCCGCAGCGTACTGCGTCACGGAGTAGCGGGTTTCCCCAGTCTGGATCGGCGTGTTTCCGTGGTCGAGGCATCCTGAAGGGATGAGGACGGTAGCGCCGCTGGGGAACTGGATAATGAGGCGTAGTTGGCGTAGATAGAGGTGGCCGCCGAGGACGTGGTTAAAATGGCCGCCCGAGGTGATGGGACAGAGGCCGTGAACGAGATTGAATATGTCGCAGTGCTCGAAGCTCACGGCGTCGCCGCAGTTGAGGGTGAGGGCGGGGAAGACAGAGTTGGAGAACGTGTGGATTAGATTGGGGTGTTTCTGGAAGAGGCCGCGGAGAACCTTGCAGTAGTATTGATATAGCTTCGGCGCGTACAGCGCCAGACCCACTGTGAATGTCAGAGGCATACTGCTTCACAAAAATCAACGACGTACTCGACTGGAAGCCTGCGATTCTGCGGATAGATTTATTACGGAGCAGGCGTCGAACCAGGCGCCGCATGAAGGGCGTGTGGCAGAGATTGCCGGGCTGCTGTGAGCAAGGGTAAGTACGGCGTCATTTGAGGCAGCGCGAAAAACATACCTTCTGGCCTGCCTCCAAACGAAGCACCGCCGCGCAAGGGAAGATGGGTACCACGGCGGTGAAGGGTACCCACACGCCATTCACGGGATTGTATGGCTTCGCGCCGGGCGCGCTTCATCGCGGCGACAGCGTCCGCGATCACCGCGGGCCACTCCTCGTCCTCTGGGGTTCCCAAAAGGATGGCGATGATGCGCCCTTCAGCATCGAGGATGAGTTTGGGATCGCTAGAATGGAAGGTATTTAGAGAACAACACAGCGATGCCACAAGGAACACGTACCGCCCGTTCCATTCTACTACCTCGCCACCCTCGTCTAACAGCTCCGGTAGCGTGGAGAGCTGACGCGTAGTGAGAGTGCGTCGGCGACCGATCCAGGCCCCAGCGGCAGCTGGCGCTTCAGCGAGATCGAAGTGCACTTCGTGGGGCTCTTGCTTCGCGATGTGTCTGGGAGTATCTGAGGTCGGGGCGTTTGTCGTACGGCGTTTCATTCGCGTGCTGGCGCTGGCGCCTGCGGGCTCGGCGGAGTGCGGCCTGCTGCTTGTCGCGAGCTTTCTGCACAGACACGCAGGGTTTGTGAGACGATGGACCAGGGGAGGGAGGTGGCGAAGGTCGAGGTGATGGGCAGGCTGAGGATGACGGAGACAGAGGGGTGAGCGGGGACGGTGGTGTGGGTGGCAAGGTCGACTCGGAAGTGGGTGGCAAGGCTGATTTCAAAGGGACGTCGTCGAAGTCCTCCCACTCATCCTCGGCAGAAGAGCTTGCCGCGTCTTGCGCGGCAGCATGGCGGTCGTCGTCTGCGACCGCGTCGTGCAAAAGAGCGTCGAGGGAGAGGTTCGTCTGAATCACTTGGAAAGGGCGGACTGTTTTCGGCAGGCTGAGGAGCTCATACGGCGAGAACTGGACGCCGCTACGCGTCAGTCGCGACATGCTGTTGGCTAACGACCTGTGAATGCGCGTCAGCGTGTTGTTTCTTGCCGCAGGTTTTCACTCTGACGCGTCCAGCCAGTACCCTCCGAGCGGACCACCAGAGGGCACTGCGGTAAGACCCAGCGCATGAGCCGCTCGGAGGATACTGGCTGGACGCCCCAGAGTTCGAGAAAATATTTGGGAGACTTACCGATGGTTGGAATGAAAAGAATGAAAAAAAACATGGCGGGAGATGGAAGGAAAGAGCGGTGTCACAAGTGACAGCGTGATGTAATTCCCTATTCTGGACGGAAGTGGCTTCAACATCGCCCACCTCATACAAGAACCCTGCTCAACGCCGCTTCAAACTGCAATCACAGGTTAGTTTGGAATACCTCCTGCCTCTACTGGGCGCCAATAGATTCGAAAAATATTGAAAAAAAATATCAGTCCGCACGAAGCCTGCGCCATACCAAACGACCCTCCTCGTACAACGCCCATGTTTCGACGCAAAAGGTTAGGCCATACCCAGGGGCAGGATATTATAGTGGTATCTGCTCTCTGAAGCTCAGCTCTGTAACGAAATAACTAATCTGCCGGCCATAAGTCGCATTTCGCCAAATACTCGACGGTGAGTGATTCATTTTTGGTTTTGCAACTGCGGGGGAGGTTTTCTAACCCTCTAGTTTCAATTAGCATCGAAGAAGATCAAAAAGCAGGGGGGTGAAATATCAAGCACCCGCCGTATCGTCTATTTCAAGCTCACCTGGATTTTTCACGCTCTGAACGACGTCGCCGCGGAGCTCAGGACGATTAACCGGGGCGCTGGATGTTAATTTTTACGGGAAAAGAGATTGTGGAAGGAGAGGATGCCCAAAGGTGTGTCTGCGCAAACGACAAACACTGGACATCACACTTACACTCTCTACCTGCTCCCACCACCACAAACCCACAATGTTGAAAAAATCTCGAAAATCTCGTCCCAAGGACTCGGATACCTATCGCCCAGGGTGCGTTGGGCTATCCTATGCTCACAGTCGTCTCACTGACCTTGGCATTAGCCTCAGCAAGGAGGAAAAGGCGCGAAATCACAGAAAGGCTCAAAAGTCTTATATTGAGCGGTACGCATGGCCCAATGTGCGGTCTTTGCATTTTATTAACGTACTGAGGAACAGTAATCCCCTGGCGCGCGAGGCTCATCGAGCGAGGATGGCAGCGAGCCGGTAGGTGAAATATGTGAGGGATCTCATGAGGCGCTCATTTTTGCTAGGGAGGCCAAGAAAGCCCGCAAACGGCGGTGGGATGAACCCCGTGTTCAGACCCGTCTGGCGACCCCTTCGTGGGCGGACTTGGAACTGCCTGCGCGGTCGGAAATGCGCACCGCGCCGGTCGCGGATCGCCATACAGTTTACTCGGCGAGGTCTCGAGAAGGGATCGCGATTGAAGAAAGGATCGCTGTCGATGCGCTGGTGACTCTCAGCCAGCCTCAACACATTGCTGAAGAGTGGGCCCGGCCCCCGTCTGATTCCATTTTGGAAAGGGCAATGGGATTGACTTCATCCAGGTGCGTGGCCCATCGTTTTTTTAATATCTAAATCTCTTAGTGTTATTTCACAGTGCATCCTCTCCACCTGCGAGCCTGCGCCCTGCGGCCAGAAATGCTGCGAACGCTGGCGCAGCGGACGCTGGAGCAACAGTCCGCGATGCACTGGACGCGGTTGCAAGGGTGAACGAAGACCACCCTCTCCCGCGGCAGCCTTGGCCGAATGCGGCGTGCCGCGAATATTATCGCGCATTTTGGATACGAGACGACCACCGCCGGTTCCTGGGTGAATTCCTTTCGCTAGACACGTATGTGGCCGTGCGACGCTGGCGCTTGCACACCTATAACTCGATAACCTACGATGAATTCGCTGAACCTCTCGAGTCACACAGTGCTTTTCACTCCCGTTGGCCAGTTGGTATTTCTTGAATAAATACTCGTTTTCGGCTCAGTTTCCGTTCGGTTATGAGTAAAGTGAAAGCAGCAAGAGCAGTATATTGGGACTACGGGGGCACGAGGGCACAAGTACGCTATGCGGTCTTCGATATACAGACTGTGCGTTGAGCTTTGAGGAGGGACATGAGGAATTTATTTAAAACCAGAAAAATGGGGTCACCGAGGGCCGGGAAGCGTCAATGAGGGCGGGAAAGGCTTGTAGCGGTCCTAGCAACGAAGACAAGGATGGTATTGATGGCGGCCATGTGCACACAGCGCTCGTGGCTCGCGTTCCTGGGGGCGTCGCCCGATTGGACAAGGCTAAAACAAATGGCATCAAAAGATTTAGTTGGGTCACAAAATATTTTGTTAAACACCAACCTTGATTACTTCGTTCCCCTGTGCTTGCCGCCTCAATTACATTTCGCCATGGCTCCCAAAGGATGGACGCTCGAGGAACAGAAAATCTGGTTGGAGGCGCGACTTTCCAAATATCTTGACGCGAAAAGCACGGGCGACCAAATCGATTTCTTCGTGAAGCTGGACGAAGCCTGGTTTGAAAATTGGCCTGAAGAGGAGGCGAATGGGTTTCCGGCTGCGGAGAGCGGTGTAGCTTTGACCTCGGGGGAGCAAAAAGCGCTGAGTGCCGCGTTGACGGCGCGCAAACAGGTAAGCTCCTACTTGTGCTCGATGTCTCATGTTAGGCGTGGCGCCTGCAGCGATTGTGACGCGTCTCGTGCATATGCGCGTCAGACCCGCGTCAGGTCCGCGTTCACCCGCGCCAAAAGCGCGTCAAGTCACGCCAGGTTGCCGCAAAAAAAGAGTGTCGAGCTGACAGTCTATGCAGCGGCTTCGAAGCTGGTTCCGTAACCACACGAAAACCCAGCGCGACTCTGGCACGGTCCCAGTGAAGAAGACGGATGTCGACTCCTTCGCTGCCGCCATGTGGAGGGAAAAGACACGTCACCGCGGGCCCCAGCTGGTCGAGCTTTACCAGAAGTTGTACGGGGAGCGCGTTACCGCTGCGTTGAAGGCGCAGGGGTTTTATCGGTTACACGAGGAAGATGTTGAATGGGTAGCGGAGGACGGCGAGACACCCAACGGAGAGTTGCAGAGGACACTGAGAAAGCAATCGTCGGCGCGCATGACAATGAGGCGGAAGGTAACCCGAGAACTTTTGGAGGGAGAGGAGCCGGACGTTTTGGAGGCGCTGGATCAGGAATTAACCCGGCTCAAGACGCTCAGTCTTTCGGAGACAAGCTCAGAGTTGACCCCAGAGATAGCCCAGAGGTGAGAGAACGCGTTCGGGGGACTTGATGTTTGCTAATTAATTAATTTAATCCAGATCCTTGGACCAGTTAGAAGGAATCGTCGACAACTTCCATAAGATCTTGAGGGAGAAGACAGGATGGGTGGGGTTCACGATGGTGGGAGGCCCAACACCGAATGCGGGGGGTGCGTTGAGTATGCAAGTGTGAGTTGTCCTTAGGCGCCGTCCGCGTTAGCGCTGCCTGATGGATGATAATCACAGCTTCTCTTCTGGCTTCACACCCGCCGGCCATACCTTCAAGCAAGCACATCCTAACTGGAAGACCGCTGTGAGCACCAAATTCACAGAATTTCTAAAGAGATGTTTCCGTGAGTGACTTACTTTCGACGCGACCTTTGGTCTGATTGCTTTGCATTAGCTCGTAGCGCCCGCGACGCAATGGCACTGCCAGACCCTCTCGACAATCTAGACGACTTACTAGAGTTATCCGACGACGAGGCGAAAGGAGAGGAGGCACCAACCCTTCCTTCCAAGCCCAAGGCACCGACAAAAGTCAAGGCGAAACCCAAGAAGACCGCGCCGCCAGCCCCGACACCAATAACCTTCCCGGCCACCTCGACTTCGACCTTGTCTCAACCCCTGCCGTCGACTCCCGCGCAAAGCTTCACGGCCACACCACCGGTCTTCCCCTCGACGTCACCCACCTTGACGGCGGCCGACTTCATGCTGACGGAGGAAGAGTTAGCAATGCTCAACGAGTTTGTAGAGGAGAACCCATCCGCTTTACCAGCAGATGTTTGGGGCTCGTCTGTGGAGTGGAACGCCAATGAATACAGCCCTGATCGTACGCTTTTCGTTGCTTAAATCTGAGGTATATGACGCGCTGATTCAAAATTTACTTAGCGGCGGAGGCGGGACGGGACGGAAGCACTGCGCTTCAGGTTTCAAGGCCGTCACAATGTGTGTCCAGTTTTCAGCTGCGACAAAAGTAAAATACTAATACGACAGCGACATCTGTAGCGGAGTGGTCCTGGCCTAACAGAACACAGTCGACACCAACGTCGACGCCCACGAGTGCAACGGATGGCGCAGAGCCGCTGACCGCGGGGAGGACGCCGGCGACAGCGTCGACAGCACCCTCTGCGGATACTACGACGAAAACACCGCCGGCGCCGACGTCGACAGCAGCGTCCACCAAGCTTCCATCAGTAAGATCGAGCTGGGCTTTACCGGGAGGCGGAGGATCCCCTCTGCCGCCGAGGCTATCGAGAACTACGTCGGCGATCGCGACGTCGACCGCCGCACTACGTCGTGCGATGGCATCGCTGCCAGAGGGCGACAGCGACAACAGCGACGATGAGGGCAACGACGCGGACGACTCGGAAACACCCTTAGCGAGGGCTAAGGGCAAGGCGCGCGAGAAGGTGGTGGACGAGGACAAGGACGCCGTCTACCCGTTTTCGCACCCAATGGCGAACCCTCCGAAGCCCGCTGCAAACGCGGGGAGTCTGCGTACTCGTGGGGGTGCTCGTGGGGGTGGTCGTGGGGGTGGTCGTGGACAAGGAGGCAGCGGAGATCGTCGTGGAGGTATCGAGGGAGAAGGCGAGGTGGAAAGCACGGGTGATAGCGGGGACGCAGGCAGAGGGGGTCACGGAGGCGGCGGTGGTGGTCGTGGAGGTGACGAGCCCGATAGCGGGCGCGCAAGCAGCACGCGGGGCGGAGCTGCTCGCGGCGGTCGCGGCGGTGGTCGCGGCGGTGGTCGCGGCGGTGGTCGCAGCGGTGCGGCGGATGGAGGGCAAGGAGACAGCAAGGGAGTGGACGTGCAGAACGGGTCGGTCGATCGTGGCGAGGGCGGCAGCGGTGGAGGAGGAAGAGGAGCATCAGGGGATACGGAGGAAAGACCAAATCCCAGACCGTTGTACAGGTTCCGCCAGACCTACGGCGACAACGGGGAGGCGATTCCTCTGCCGCTCGACGCACCGGCGCCCGGTGTATCGAAGGAAAGGCTGGGGGAGATTCGGGCGTTCGAGAAGGAGCAAGACAAAAAGGCGAAGCGTAAGCCACCCCAGCCGGGGGTTTACTGCCTGCCGCGCCCCCCTGGTGGGCCCATGCCGCCGATCCCCGAGGTCGGTCGCCCGGGAAGGAACAAGCGGGCGCCGAGGAACCCCAACGACGACGCAGAACTGTTGGAGGCGTTGATGAACAAGCGTAAGGACTCCAAGAAAGAGGGGAAGAAGCGAAAGACGGATGAGAACGACAGCGCTGCGAATGCACCAAGGTCGTTTACCCTCTTCTTTTTCCAATGACTGTCTGAATCTGACGGGGTCCGCAGGAAGAAACGCAAGACCAACTAGATAGTTTTATTTCTAGCGTAGATAGCTGAGGTTTTCTTGTTTGTGTTTGACCGGCGGTGGACTTAGAATGATATTTTTTTAACAGATCTAGGAGATTAGAAAAAGGACGTGTTATTGAGCATGGTGACCAACAATCGATGTTCACATGGCGTAGTGGTTAACGCGCTTACAGTAGCTGCATAATTCTTTCGGCAGCAGTCGCGCGTTCGAGTCTCACTGTCGACTTAATTGAGGACTCTCTGTACTTTTACTCCAGGTACGACCATCTTTACTTTTCTTCACCTCAAAGCACTGGATCTTACTTAAGGAAGCATTGTATGTGCCGGAATCTTTTTATTTCAAGTTACGAGAGGTTACTAAAGTAGGACGGTGCGAATAAAAGGAAGGAATAATAAAACAAAAAAAAGAACTGTAAATAAAGAGGCCGTGGACGACGCGCGGGGCGCCTGAGGGCCTAGAGGCACGAGGTGTGCATCAGGGCGGGGTACCCCGAGGTGGAGAAGGCGTCGTTGAGGTGAATTAAGGCGGGCGCCAGCCGGGGAGCGCACTGGGCGCTAAATGGGCCGTAGCGCGCGCAAGGGCAGCGGGAGCCTAGAAAATTGAGCTGCGTGTTGGGGTAAGGTATCCTAACGGCAGGGTATCGTCGCTGGGGTGAACCGAGGGCGGAAGCGCGGGCGCAAGCGGGGAAGCGCACCGGGCGCTAAACCGGCCGTGGCGCACGCACAGGGCCAGTAGGAGGTCGGAGACTTGAGGTGCGCACGGGGGCAAGGCACCTCGAGGTGGTGGACACGTTTCTGGGGTGGATTCGGGCACGGAACGGCCGGGGCAAGCGGGGGAGCGCACCGGGCGCTAAATGGGCCATAGCGCGCGCGCAAGGGCAGTGGGGGCCTAGAAAATTGAGCTGCGTATTGCGGCAAGGTCCCCAAACGACAGGGTGTCGTTGCTGGGGTGATCCGAGGGGCGGGAAGGGCGGGCGCAAGCGGGGGAGCGCACCGGGCGCTAAATCCAACGTGGTGCACGCGCAAGGGCAGCGGGAGCCTAGAAAATTGAGCTGTATGTTGGGGCAAGGTCCCCTAACGGCAGGGTATCGTCGCTAGGGTGAACCGAGGGGCGGAAGGGCGGGCGCAAGCGGGGGAGCGCATCGGGCGCTAAACCGACCGTGGCGCACGCGCAGGGCTAGTAGGAGGTCGGAGACTTGAGGTGCGCACGGGGGCAAGGCACCTCGAGGTGATGGAAGCGTTTCTGGGGTGGATTCGGGCGCGGAATGGCCGGTGCGAGCGGGGGAGCGCACCGGGTGCTGAACCGGTCATGGACGACGCCCAGGGCCAGCACGGGCCTAGCTGCTCGAGGTGCGTGTCGGGGCAAGGTGTCCAAACGACAGGGTGTCGCTGCCGGGGTGATCCGAGGGGCGGAAGGGCGGGCGCAAGCGGGGGAGCGCACCGGGCGCTAAATCGATCGTGGCGCACGTGCAAGGGCAGTGGGAGCCTAGAAAATTGAGCTGCATGTTGGGGAAAGGTCCCCTAACGGCAGGGTATTGTCGCTAGGGTGAACCGAGGGGCGGAAGGGCGGGTGCAAGCAGGGGAGCCGGGGTGGCGGACCTACATAATTTGAAGCCCCACGAGCATTTGGAGCCTTGTTTGAAAGCCTGAGGGATCGCGGGCAGGGCCTGGGTATGATGTTCTGTCAGAGGGCCTCCAGAGGAACGGGGAACGGCGCAATGGTGGTGGTAGTGAGAGGGAAGGGGAAGCTAACAACTACAAACAATGATGATTCCACGCTCATTTCGCCCAATGCGGCCCAACTTGCGATGCTCGTTCTAAGGGCTACGCCCAGCCCACGCACGTAGAACCATAGGTAGTTACTCTTCAACATGTTTAGTAAGTGCACCGACAAACTGCAGGTCCCCCAGACAGCGAGGTGAAAAGTACCGAAAACGGTAGGTACAGCCACCCCGCTCGCGCCCTTCGCGCCCCGACCACGAAACCTCGGGACAACGCCGCCGTACAATCAAAGATCGGCCACGCGCCCTGCCATTTGAAAAAGGAAAGCGTTCTAAGGTGATGTATCGCCGACCTTCTCATTAGAACCAACGATACATCGCGGGTCTCGTTCTCATTAGAACCTCGCGATGTATCAAAACCCCAGATACCCCTGCGCCGATCCCAGATATGTCGGGGTTGTCGGGGATGCAGTTGGGATCCATGGTGGTAGAGGCGAAGAGTGTGTAGTGGTTAGAGGTGAAGAGTGTGTGGTGGTTGGAGGCGAAGAGTGTGTGTGGTGGTTGGAGGCGGAGTGTGTACAACGTGTTTCACGCAAGGTTGACAGCAACTCGGAAGCAATTGATCGAGCTGAGAAAAGTCCCAATGGAATCCAAGAGAGCCGCATAAGGTACGACCGAGGACATGAAAGACGGAAAGCAAGACAGATTATTTAGTAATTTACTCACGGGGTATAATTATTAATTAACGTCCTCACTTTTCGCCGCCTCTCGCATATGCATATTCCGCCTCTCGCAGCATCTCGATCAGCGCGTCGCGCATCCCCTCCCGGCCGCGCTGGCTATGAATGCGAACCACACCGGCGCCATACACGCATCAGCGTCAATCCTTCCGTTCACGCGTCCGATAAACGTGCCCGCCATTGTTTTGTCTTCCGACGTGATCAGAACGGCCTGCTCGACGATAACGCGCGCGGCACGGCACCGGCTCCGTGGCTGCCTGAACTGTCTCCTCGGCTTCCGCCAGCGTACATGGAGGCCGCGTTGATAGCGCGCGACTTCAGGTATGGATTCCAGCGCATACATGCCAGCCGGAACATGCGCGCAGGGTGAGGCGTGCAGATCGTGAAAGGCATGTGCGAGACTGCCGGAGCCCAGGCCTGGTACATGTCCAAACGGAAGCGGAAGCAGGATTACAATGCGCATGGTTGAACCCGCCTGCAAACGCACGTTGAACCGAGAAAACGCTACCAATCGTGATGGTAAGTCAACTCCACCACGGATTGCGCCTGTTGTGGGCAAGTTGGCCCACACCTGCGCGGAGTTGCGCTCGTTGTGAGTATTCTGTTTCGCGGAGGGGTAGGACGGCATTCAAGAAAAGGGAGCGCGCGCAAATACACTCGTACAGCGTGCGGTGCATCCGCGGGGCGGACTACTCCTGCGAAGGAAAAAACAAGACGGAGCGAGCGGAGAGAAAAAGGAAAAATCAGGAAGATGTATGCCCACGCACAACGACTGGAAAAGCAGAAAAAGAAAAAATCGACAATTGGCGAACCGGGCGCGCGCGTCTAGGTACTCTATATAAACACAGTGGAGTGCTCCACCCACACCGGCGCCCGGGCCTCCGACCCGAATAAAAGAGGGCGGTGCGGCGCCGTGTCGGAGCTCCAGAGAGCTGCCCATGCATGCCATTGCACAAGAGAGAGCAAAGCGAAAGAGAACAAGAACGAGAGTCAGCGAAGCGAGGGGAGAGAACGCATGTCCTGATTCCGCGTCCGCATCCGGGAAGGAGCCCCATGTACGAACGGGCATCCAAAGTGAAAAAGGCCCCCAAAGAGGGAAGAAAAAAGAAAATGGGCCCAAGAAAACGCTTCCCCCCACTCGCGCCCCCACTACATCGACCGATCGGCCACCCAAAGAAAAAATGCGGTACAACGCGTCGCTCCGCTCCCCCTCTACTTCGCTCCTCCAACGTAATCGAGGAAAAGAGCCTCCGCATTCGATCCACAAAAAAAAAAAAACTTCTCCCGATCCTTTCGAGTCCTTGGTCGGGTCCTCAGCTCCTTCGGCCTCGGGTGCGCGAGCGTGCATGCGACACGCGTAACCACTGACGTCAATGCGGAAGGATCACGCGCGTATTGTCGCATACACGTATACAGTGTGAGCTGGCATCCTGCAGAGGGCGTAACCGCCAACATTTTCCTCGAGCCAGGTGTGTATAGAGAGAAGGAACTGGAAGTGTGAGGGTAGACGAAAACGAGGTGTGTAGGAAAGAGGAAAGACAAGAGGGATCGTTGGACGGAGAGGGAAACGAGGGCAACGACGCGCGCGAGGAGGAAAACCACGCACCTCTGCTTTATAGTACTTGGTATTGTCGTTCTTATTCTTGCACTGTAGACAGCGGCCGGCGGCACCGACGGCGAAGGCCCGAGGCCCAAAGGGTTGCTCGAGTGGAGGGAGGCTTGAGGCCCGGGCGCCGTGCCAGTGCCGCATGTGCGTATACTAGAAAAGTAAAAAAATGAGCACCGAGCACTTGAAGATTGCAGTCCGTACACATACTCGTAAAGCCACCACTATCACCACTGGGAACACCGGCACCACGGGCGTGCGCGGCGCATCCCAAACTCCGCGCCCTCATCGCGCTCCCGCCACCGTGATCATGAAGCCGCCCTGTTCCCCGTTCCCCGTTCCCGTCTTCGTGCATCCTGTCTGAATACCTTTGCGCGTACTCCTTCCTCCGCATTCCCATCCTTCGCCTGCCAGCGACATCTTGCCCCCATCCTCCTCGTCGTCTGCGGCGACGTCACAGGCGGGAGCCGGCTCGACAAGCTGCTATACGTCGACCTTCCCGCTGCCCGAGAACGCGGGGAGATCGTTCGCGGTGTTCCCCTGGGCGGCGCGGAGAGCGCGGTGGAGCAGCTCGTGCAAGATCGCTGCGGCGGTGCCGATTTGGCGTCCCTTGTGCGAGAGGGCGGAGCCAAGGGCGCGAATGGGGTGTGCTGCGAACGTCGTGCGCTAACGAAAACGACATCAACGCCGGATATTAATAAGTACGCACCGTAGCGCACCACATACCAGGCTTGAGGGAGGCGGTCGCCAGGTGTCCGTCTGTACCGCGAGCACTGTGTCGCTGTGAGGGAAACGAGCAGCGAGTAAGTCCGCGCGGAGGAGAGAATCAAGAGATGAAGGAGACCTACGCACCGCACGGCTTCGAAGCACTCCCGCACACCAAACACCCCGCCGTCGCTATCACATCCAGCGCGATTCGCAGCATCGAGCGCACTGCGGAGGTATACGCACGCCGCACGCCTACGTCCACGCACGCATCCCGCTCGCTCTGCCCTTCCCCGCTCCGCCCCCTAACCAACCAACGTGGATGCGCACAGCGGCGCCGACGCTCGGCCGGACGGGAGTCACAGGGGCATGTACAGCGCATGCTCCGCTCGTTTTCGCTCGCTCGCCACCAACACCACCACCAACACCATTCTCCCCTACCCCACCGCCGCGCCGAGCTCCCACGATGCCGAAATGCTCACCGCCGCCTGTCCGACCCGCACGGGACGAGGAAGCGCACGGGCACGGGCACGGCGCCGCCGCAGTTGAGTCGCTCCAGTTCCCCGGGACCGGACGCGCGGGAGCACGAGCACGGCGGCGCTTACTAATACTCTCGAGGCTTTAGCGCAGCGCGGTGACACCGCCCCGGGCGCGGATGGGCAGGAATGCGAGCCCGAGCACGCCCGCACGCCGCGCACTCTGCGCCCAACCCCGCGCGAGGGCACCGGTCCCAGCGACCGGACGCACAGGGGCACGAGCACGGCGGCGGCGCTTGCTAATACTCTCCGGGCTTTAGCGCAGCGCGGTGACAACACCTCGGGCGCGCGGATGGGCAGGAATGCGAGCCCGAGCCCGAGCACGCCGCACGCTGTACACTGCGTCCAACCGGCCTTCAGATGGAGCTGCCACGTGCACAGAGTGCAGCGGGAGCGCGGGCGCTGATTTTCAGTTTAAGAGTTTTTTGTATGTGCTGCTGGGCGATGACGAAGAAGGAAGTGGGAGTTAGCCAAGGATGTAGCGCAGAAGACGCGATCTGGCAGAATTTGTGCCGAGAGCGGCTGCGTAGGCGCCGGGAGTGCGAGTCGCAGGGCGTGTGGACGCGTGTGTGTGAGCGGCAGCACGCGGCGGGAAGATGTGCACATCAGAGGCATCGTCTGCGGGCGCCATCCCACACCACGCACTGACTTGGCTGCGAAAATGAAGACGCGCAAGGGGCGAATTGCGTGAAGAGGCGGATTAGAGGTCGTTCGTGAAGACTGGGGCGTCGATAGAGTCGGTGTCGGCGGCACGCAGCAGCGGCAGAGGACGGAGGGCGTGGCCAAGGTTTCGGGCGTGTGATTTGCGCGAGGAAGGTGTTATGGTGGCGCGGAGGAGAGCCCATCATCGTCCGGGCGGGCGAGCGTCTTCACCAAATACGACCCGGCCGCATCCACCCCGCTACGGAAGAGAGGCGATTTGTGAAGAGGCCGCGCGGATCCAAAAGAATTTGCGAAGACCGCGCGTATGTGGATGCAGCGGGAGCGGGAGTCGGTGGTGCGCAGGGGGACGCGTAGAGAGTACGAGTACGAGGGTTGCACGCGGGAGGGCACAGGTGTGCGTCTGTGGGCGCGCACCACCAGTACAAGCGCGTGCATGCCGGTCTCGATCGAGGTCGCACCGTGCGCGTGTGCGGAAGAGAAGCAGAGTCGGAGGGCGGAAGCACCACCGAAGAGAGCGCGTAGAGGCCGGCCACGGCGGAGCGCAGGAGCGGATGGTTTGGGTTTGTGCGGCGATGACGATAGAGGAGCCAGAGGACGGAGTGAGGCGGAAGCGCTCGGCTCCTCACCCAGTCCGAATCGGCCCCGTCCACCTCTGCTTTCGCGCAGCCCGATGCCGTGCTGTTGAACGGGGCGCGTTTCCGTCATTATAAGCGGCAGATGGAGGGCGCGGGCTGACAGCCTGTAGCTACACCGACTCGGAGGCTCTGCGGACGTTTCAGCGAAGTGGTCAATGGAATAAGATGAAGTTAGACTTGTCGCGTACGCCTGAGTTTGACGACGACGTCTTGTAAACCCGAATTTCGTCCTACGCGTTGGCGCGTCCCAGGCAGTACTTGAAGCTAGCAAGCGCAACTGGAGCCAGCGCCTCTGCACTCCCCTCCATCCGCGGACCGCCGCCAATCGCCTGCTCCCGGTGCGAGTCGTATGCGCAAGGATGGTCCAAGACAGACCCCTGTCACTGCTTCATCCTCCCGACGCCTTCCGTAGAAGACCCCTGCACCAGACGTCGGCGCGCTTGAAGTTCATTGAAGTTGACTTTTGAAGGTGACTGTTGAGTGTTACCGTCCGGGCCTAGACTCGATACCAGTCAATTTTTCACCGGGAGATATTTGATGACAGTCGATCAATTCGCGGGCGAAAAAGAGACTGGAAGATTATAAGGGTTACTCCGGGAGTGAATTCAGATTCAGAATTGATCGGATTTGGATTTGATGCAGCCTTCATCAGGTCTCACGGCGTCGGACCAAAGTATCCCGGTGCAAGAACACCGATATCCGTAACCACCATCATCGAATGAGTGGAAAACGGAATTGAGTGTACGTTCCTGTATTTAGAGCGTAAAACGACCTGGTTATACCTCACAAAAGTGCCGCTTGACGGTTTCACACTGTGCAGGCAATCCAAATAACAGTATAAAGGTTCGACATCTACCGGCTGCGGCGGTGAGGTCAAAGCCGCTGCTGGGGAACATCGAGGCGTGAATCTGCTTCTGGTTATTGTATCGTTGAGAGCTTTCTTGTGCAGTGGGAATAAAGGATAGAGCAGAATAGTTGCCGCCTATCTCAGAGGGGGAGAGTGGGGATTTTCGACCTCTCGACCAAGTCTCGAGGGCCTCCATCCGATAAGCCGTATCGATTGTAATCCATTGATCATCAGTTCGGGAGCGGAGTCCGACCCGCTTAATCCGGCCAGCGCATCATCTCTTTGCCTCCACACGACCACGAACGCGCCAGGGGAACGCTAGCCGAGCGCGAACGCGACACGAAACTTGAAGACAGGGGTTAAACTCCTGAACCAACTCCACTCCAGCGTAAAACTCAGCGTGGATTCACGTGAGAAAGTCGCGCCGTCGACGACTCAGCACGTTGCCGGACCAGAGCAGCAGAAGGAACGCGCGCGCATCGGGGATAGTTTGGGCAAGGATATAAGGACTGCAAGCCTAAAAAGTGCGCTTCAGATCCTTCCCTCCTGTGCCCTTTTTGGTTACTCACTACAAAAAATTTGCTTTTTCTGCTTGACCACTATGTCTGCCGACGCTAACAGCTCCAATTCTGCTGCGCTTCCGACCGATGGACCAACCCCCTCTTTCTCTTTCCTCAAAAAGTCGATTGCGGTCTCCCCTGAATTTGCGGCGCAGGGTCTGCGTGATCTAGCGCAAGAACAGGTGTACGTCCCACAGAATTCGGACCGCATACCTTTTCTGACGGAGCATAGCACTTCCGTCTCTGCTCCGGCGGGTGCACATGACCTACGCAAGGACGGCGGGCTCCCGTCCAGCGCCGCGTTCGCGAGCGAACATGCAAAAGACGCGGATAGGTTCGCGGCGCTCAATCTGGAGACGCGCGACCAGTCGGTGTCCCTCAGGTACGAATCGGATGAAGCCATGTACTTTCCCCCTCTGACGATGCACAATAGCACTCAGATGAAGAGGGACTTCCTCATGGCTCAGGCGACCCCACCTGCCCCACCCGGATTCGCAGCGGGGCCCTCCCTGGCGCACCGTCCTATATCACGTACCGGGTCCATGGCCGGGGAGGTCACGGACACTCTCGCCGACCCCGCGCTGGACGACAGCGACGTCACTCCGATCTTCCTGCCCAACCACAAGGAGGTCAGCCGCACTCTGCATCTCGCTGCGCCACCGACCACGAAGGCGGGCCAGAAGGAGAAGGCGGAGACTGCCGCTGCCGCCGCCGCTCGCGCCAACGGCAACATCACGCGCCTCGGCGGCAAGCTCATCGCCATTGACGCCAAGGTGGACGCGCAGACGCTGGACCTCGCCAACCAGGTTCGAGCCCTCGAGTCGAAGATCGCGCGGCTGAACCCCGGCAAGATGGAGTCCGAGATACAACTCCTCCATGGTCTGCTCCGCAACGGCCTGGAATCCATGGAGGCCAAGCTGCACGCCGCGGGTGGCGGCGCCGCCGACGGTCGTGTCTCCCTTCACGGCTCGCAGCTGGCCCAGCTCACGGACGGGGTCGATACCTTGCGCCACCGCATTGACCGCTTCGCCTCCTCTCTCGTTGACGACACTGGCGCTCCCGTATACGCGACCAAGGCTGACGTCAACGCCCTGTACGGTGCAGTCCAAGAGGGCTTTGACGGTATCGACGCTACCATCGCCGAGCAGCTGCTCCCCACGACCCAGCGGCTCGACAGGGCCACCGAGGTCCTGGAGAAAGTCGAAGGGAAGGTCGCTGTCCAAGCTACCGACCTCCTCACGGTGCGCGAGAATGTCGCTGGCGTCCGTATCGACCTCGCTACTTTCGCCATGTCCACCAAGGCGCCCCCTCCCCCGGTCACTACCCCCTCTGCTCCCGCGACGACGACGACGTCGTCGTCATTCGAGTTTGCCGTGGGAGCGAAAAAGCGCAAAGGCGATGAGCTCACCGCGGAGACGAGCAAACGAGGGAAGCCCAACAAGGCCCCATTTCACCACTGGGTACTGTTTGGGCCGGTGAATACTGACACGAAGGCTACGGGCCCTGCGCCAAACTTCTTCAAGAAGGTGTTGGATGGCGCGGGGCTTGGTAAGCTGGTCCTCCCTTCGTACTACATCGAACGTTCGCAGTCGGATCCCGCCTACCTCAGCGTGGGATTCACAGGCGCGAATGAGGCCAACATGTTCATTGGGGCGTGGTCCGGTGCGAACCTTGATGCGGCGTTGCGTTCGATCACCGCACGCCTGGCCGTCGCGGCGGGTTCTTCTACCCCGAACTACTCTTTCCTGACGGGAAACTAGGCGGGGCTGGCGGTCGATTGCGCAATGGACCTGTAGTTACTCAAAGTAATGATTTATCTATACTTTCGTGGAATATACAAGGCCTTTTATGTGTTAAGCTGTACAGCCCTGAGTTTGAGGATATCTTAAAGGAACACGACATTATCATACTACAAGAGACGCACCTGTTACCAGATGACGAGGATTGTCTCGCAGTGCCTCACGGGTACTATGCCCTTTCAGTCTGCCGCAAACTCACGGGCAGCTGGGAGCGCCACGGTGGTGGGGTTACCGCCTTTATAAAGAACGGGATCCAAGCCAAGAAGTCCCAATTATCATCGCCGGATATCCTGGTTCTGGACTTTGGTACTTGTTGGCTTGTCGGGGCGTACATACTCCCAGACAAATCACGGTGGCAACAATTCACCAACATTTCTCCTGAACATAAACTCGAGGAAACTCTCGCTCTCTGCGCAGCAGCGGGCGACACAAAACCAATTATTCAGGTGCTTGACGCCAATGCTCGGACTCAATCAGAAAAGGCAGGCGGGGATTTGGCGCGTCTAACGGCAGACCAGAAACCCGTGTCCACAAGAGGGCGTAGAATGCTCTCGGCCTGGAAAAGGTCAAACTTAGTCATTCTAAACGGGACGCACCTAGAGGATGCACCCGTAGGCAGATTTACTTCCATAAAAAAGGTGGGAGCAAAAGAAGCGACGGTAGACTACGCAGTCGTATCAGAGGCACTCGTGCCGATGGTGCGGTCATTGTGTGTAGCCGTACCGGTGGGTCCAGAAGAGGCGTGGTCGGACCACGTTAGCTTAACCCTCAAACTGGATCGTGCAATCCTGGACGCAGCACCACATCCCGTACCGAGGGCGGTGCGCCAAGTGCCAGTAATGCCACAGGGGGACCCAGACATGGACAAGTTATGTGAGGAGGTTATGGCCAGTCGACAGAGCCCCGCAGAGATGCTACGTCAGCTCTACGGACAAGTCTTGGTTGAAACAAACTTTGCACAGGTTTATGTCCAGGGTTCGTGCAAGGAGGCGGGAACAAACATGGCCAGGGGAGTTGGAGCTGTCTTCTGGGGGGAGACATCGAACTTGAACTGTGCACTTGCTGTTCCGGGCCCTGAACCGCCAACAAATAATAGAGCTGCAATTTATGCCGTGCTGTCGGCGGTCAAAATGGCAAATCCTAATCAGTCGTTGATGATATTCACCCGATCCGAGTATGTGATTCGCCATGCTTGCTATTGGGCGGGGAAAAAACTCACAGACAGGGTGGGCATGCTCAAACGGTGACCTACTTAAGGATCTTGTGATTTTGCTAGCTCAAAGGAGAGCACCGACACGGTTTGTTCGAGTCGAGCGGGCAGTAAAAAATTGCCGAGCCGATGCAGCGATGAAGCTGGCCCAAGTGGGGTTGAATAATTCTAACCCAACGGAGGTGTACAAACCAGTTTCTGAGTGCCCATGGGGTCCAATCGAGACTAGTATGGACCCAATAGATGCTCCGAAAGTGTCAACCGCGTTGCCCGAGATGACCGAGCCCAAGAATACTCAGTGGAAGTCACAAGAAGATAATGCTGAGGATCTCCCAGGAGACCCTGAGGACCATCGGGGGCGCGAGAGGGTTCGTTTGCTTCAGAAATCCTTGAGGGATAAAATTTTCGAGTGCAAAGATGCAGGTGCATTCTGGCGAGTTCTCCGAGGATGGACTGATCCGCGACCAAAACCGATTCAAGTATCGCTAGAGGATCTGACGGAGGAGTTCCAGAAACGGATGAACGAGCCGGAGGACATTCCCATCACGTTCAATCAGGAGCAATTGAGAATTAGCGCGGAGCTCTTCAAGGATATGCCTCGGATCAACGAGGATGTGTCGCCGAAGAAAAGTTTCTCGCGAAAGCTCACCTTGGCTGATGTAGAATGGGGCAAGCGCCAGATAATGAAGCACTTGTCGACGGCCTCAGGCATTGATGATTTTTCCTATGGAGATATAATGGAGATACCGAATGACAAGCTGCTCGCGCTCCTGCAGGCCATCATTGACAAGAAGATTTTCCCTTCAAAGTGGCTGGCAGCACTCGTAGCAGGAATTCTCAAAGGAAGAAAGGACCCAACGATGCCCGAGAGCTATCGCCTCGTGGTACTGGAATGCTGTCTTCTGAAATTCTTAACACTGCTCATTGATCGGCGCGTAAAGGAGTACGCGTCAGAGGCGAAGTTGATCCCAGAAACTCAGAACGGGTTCATGGCTACTTACCGCACAAACAACAACCCTTTTCTCCTTCGTGTAATGTCCGATAGGGCCGCTGCCGAGGGGAAGGTTATGTATGTGGCAGTGGTGGACTTGAAGAATGCTTTTCCCGCGGTCAATCGCAATGTCTTGTTTTTAACGTTGAATTCCATGGGAGTGGCCGGCGACATGATTGACTTGATTATGCTTCTGTATGACAAGCTGGAATACATGGTTCGAGTCAACAAAGAGCTCTCACAAAGTTTCTTCTCTTTTCTCGGGGTACTGACCGGTGATTCGGGAACCCCAGAATTCTGGAACCTGTTTCTGGCGAGCTTCAAGCTATATCCGCTACCTGGCGATGTCAAAGTTAATGGAAAGGCAGTCCCAAAGCTGGAGCATGCTGATGACCTCATGATTCTGTCAAATTCGGGCCACGGGTTTCAGGCGAAATTAAATGGCACTGGGACGCACATGGGCAATATTGGCTGTGAGATCCAAACTCTAAAATGCTTGTGGGGAGCCATGGGAATCAAGCCGAGTGTACCACAGGAATTTTATCTGGATGGGAAGGTGCTGAAGGAGGCGTCAGTGTTCCAATATGTGGGCGTCTGGCACGATCTCAAGGCAAAAGATATGTATGCGGAGCATCACCGGATCTATCTCGAAAAGGCGGAGAGAATGGCGAACGCCTGTTTAGCCGTGAATCGGATGGTTGGCGGACTCTCGGTGTGGGATATGCTGTCTCTCTATATGGCCAGAGTAGATCCATACCTTATTTCAGCAGCAGATATTTGCCCGGATGTCGTTAAAGCTCGCCGTACGGAGCGAGAGGCTATTCAAAACCATTACCTTCGGCGAATGCTCGGTCTTACCGAGCGGAGCGTAATTGCGGTGCTGTTTTCTGAGACGGGGCTTGAGCCGATATCATATCGTCGAGTGTTCCTGCTGCTGAAAAATCTGAAGCACCTGGCTTCGCTCGGCGATGAACGCCTCGTGAAACATGGACTGATTGATTCCTTAACGCTGGCGCGGGAACCCAAAATGTCTTGGGTAAACGACGTAGTCCTGGTTCTGTCGAACCTTCCAATTCCAGTCTATTGGGATGTCAACTCAGACTCGGCAATTGCGGTACCAACGATAGATGACCTGCTGGCAAGGGTAAAATACTCAATGGAGTCGTCAATATATGCTGAATTAAACGCATACTCGCGAACCCGTGACTTGCTGCCTGATCGAGAGGTGATGGTCGACGGAAAATGGGTGCGCAAGGTGATGGCGTTCAGATTGTACTTGCGCGTTCGGAACAACGATCACCGCCGCGCCTTGATCCATGCCGTTCTGTCGGGTCACTCATTAGCCATGGAACGCATGCGATGGGCCGAGAGATACAAATCTGAGGTGCCGCGTAAATGGCGCCTTTGCCGTTTCTGCAAAGATCATCTCGAAGACGCGATTCATGCGATGTTCGTATGCAAGCATCCTCCACTGCTGGTCATTAGAGCAGAGTTTTACCACAAATTCTTCGGCAGTTATCCTGAGCTCCATGGGAAGTACTCTGATCCTGGGTTATTTTTCAAAGATATCCTGGTCAAGGAGAAAACCATTGGCCTCCTAGGGAAACTGGCACACGAAATTCTCGCTGTTTTCTACAGCGAACCTATGCTGGAGATCAACCCAGCGTTATATACCCCCCGACGAGTAGTTGGATAAAGCTTTGGGCCCGCTAATCAACTGTAAACTCACAAGTTTTTTCTGTTATCTCTAGCCTTTTTTTCTTCTTCTTTGTACTTAGTTTCGCATGCGTGCCCACAGGGACTGTTGAGTCGAACGTTGTATCGACGATCCTGGTTGCCGGGGAGTTCAAACTTGATCCGGAAGAATCGGGACGAGTGTCCCACGAGGTTAATAACCGGTAACCTGCCTGCTCTTGTCCGAGCCAGGCCGGGGATTCGGCGTGCAGTCTAGATTTTCCGCCCCCCTTTGGTAGTACGTGTGTTCTACGTATTGATGGGTAACTTTTGGCCTACGAATAGTTACGATGTCATATGTAGTAGACTGATTGTTCCAGTTGTGGGACCATGTCAGTATAATATACCTCCTCCTCCTCCCGATGTTGCCCGGAGTGCCAGCTCATCACCCGCCCGCCGTCTACCCGCCATAGCCCGCCCTCCCCGCCGTATCTGCAATGAGACTCCAGGGCATTTGCATGACAAGCCAACTGCATAGGAACATAAAGGATGCTTAATTATCAACATTTCATGAAAACCGCTCCTTCAAATGAAAAATCTTGCCTTCATAGAGGAAGCTCGTCGTCGCGACCTGTGAGCGACGTTTGCGCCAGACGATGCCCAGCACTTTGATGTTTTCGCTGATGCATGATGCCACGTACTTTATCGCCGAAATCATAATCCAAATCCGATCAATTCTGAATCTGAATTCACTCCCGGAGTAACCCTAATCACCGGCGGTTACCACGGTCGACTGATTTTGATGGCGGTAGATTTGACTTAGTGCAATTTTCGATTCATCGTAAATTCAAAGTCTTCTCAGCAAAATTCAGAAGAGACAGTTCTCTTGTAAATAGTTTCAAATGGTCAATCTATTCATTTCAAGGGAGGAAAATATAAACTGCGCGTGCTAGAGCGATATTAGGGGGCGCTGACCCCTTTTGGACTTCTCCTAAGTATCTCTTTCCTCGATGCCGCCCAAACGCAAAAAGCTCGACTCGGATCCCGACTACCGGGCACCGTCATCGCTGGCAGGACAGAAACGTGCCCGCACGAACCAGCAGCAATTCTTTCAAACAAGCAGCGCTCCTACTTCCCCCCGCTCCTCCCCTCCTCCAGAACTCGAAAAACCTCACTTGGCGACGGATAAACAGCGTATTGAGCCGCTCCCTGCCTTCATGTCGCAGCTCTTGAGCAGAAACACCAGCGCTGGGCCGTCGACAAGCTCGGGAGGGCTAGTACCGCCAGAGACCCCGAGGAAACAGCGGGCAACATCCGAGAGTCCCAGCCCGTTTCCCTCTCCTGCGACGTCGACCATATTCGAGCCTAGTCCATTGAAACCTCGTGGAGGGCATCCCAGAGTGGCAAGAGCAACGAGAAATCCGCGAAATCATAAGAGTGGTACTACACTTGCAGAGCAGGAAGAAATGCGCGCAGCAGCAGAAGCTGCCAGGAGCGAACGCGAAGCTGAACAGAAGCGAATTAGGAGGGCTGCTGCTGCCGAAACGCGTCGCATCCAGGAAGAGGCGGCAGTTAAAGCCAAAGTAGAGGAGGACCACGTACGGGCCCAAGAATATTTCGCAAAGATCACCAAATCCGAAGCAGAGGGCGGCGCAGGCTTCGAGAGCGGCCAAAGCTTCGTTCAAAGCCTCTTCTCGACCGGGACTGGCGGTAACCCACAGACTTCCGCGAATCTTACGCGTTACCTCCAGACTGGTGGTGCAGACCTTTTCCGGGAGATTGTCGAAAGAGTACCAGAGGTCGGGGAGGAATTCATTGACAAGGAGTTTGATGCGAAGCTGGAGAAGGTATTGCGAGAGGAGGGGCAAGCAATCCAGGAACTTTTGACCCGCCATTGGACTACAAGTGTAACCGAGTTGCTGAAAGACTTCGACATGGAGCAGCTTGGAGATGATCTCCAGCAGATTGCACCCACCCTCTGGAACATTCTTGAGCGACTGTCGACTCCTAGTAGCGAGACACGAAGAGAGAGCGACGGAGCGACGAGGCGAGAGAAGACATTGGTATGGGCTTCGATTTCCTTTTTGGGATAAGACGGCTTACTTCCCACCAGATATTCACGTCCGTGTGCGCGATGCTAAGCATGTCGCGGTCGCAGAAGGCGAATAATTACCAGGTCGTTATCGGCATGTTTCTCCTCGCGTCTGGCTCCGCAAAACGGGAGATGGAAGTGCTGGCGCACGCCGGTCTCTCCATCTCGTACTCGACCATTCAAGATCACATCACCCTCCTCTCAGAGGAGGCGTTGAAGCGCCTTAAGGAGCTCGTCAAACAGAAGATGTGCTTCATTGTGTGGGACAATTTGAATATCGCGTTCCGAGTGGAATCTCAACGGCTAAATTCCACTAATCACTTCGACAACGGCACTACGGGCACTGCAATCCCTCTCTGGAACCCATTTACCAACACCGACACGCTTCCTGGGACTCTCCCCCTAGAGATGAAATCGGAACGCACCACCACTTTCCCTGTCGTTGACTGGTCCACCACCGATATTCTTCCATCGCCGTCTCAGGCAGAGGAATTGGGTCGGTGTTGTGGCTGGCACCTCAGACGACTCGCTATTGAAAATATCCCTGGTCTTGGTCGCCTTAAAGAAGCTCTTGGAGAGTGCCCAGAGGTCGACTCAATTGCGGTTCACCAGACGGAGCAGTATCCGGTCCCTGCGATGCACGAAGACGAATCAAGCATAGAGGGAACAATTCGCGTTTACACCAAAATTCTTGAAAGCCTCGGTATTACCAACGCGGACCTGCGGGCTCATGGGCTCATGTTTAACGACGGAGACTTACTCACGGACTCGCTTGTAGATAAGGTATGTTCCGAACGACCCGGAGTGCATATTTAACTGAATTTTGTTGTTTTGAAGATCGAGTCTGCGCGGAGGAACAGTGAAGGCGAGATTGAAGGTATGAAAGCGACTGTCCGCCGGTTTGGGCTCTTCCACGCTAAGATGGCTGGCTGCCGTCTCGTCGTTAACGAACATTGGGGCAAGCCAAACTCGGTTTGGCCGGGGAGCCTCTGGTGGGAACACACCAGATTGTTGAAACGCAAACCAATGACTGCTGGATGGAAAGCGAAGAAAGCAACACCCTGGAAGCCTTCACACGAGCTCCTGCAAATTTCTTTAGCGGCCCACGTCAAGGACGGATTTCGGCTCCATTGCGGACAGGCGGATCTCGACGCCTGGGCAGCCACCGCAACGATGGACGATGTCAGCGCCGTTGCAGACCGTGTCCACGACAAGCTATTCAGCACCGCTGGGCTCGACACGCTTCGCGCCTTACGCCCCGAGCTCCGTGATATAACGCACGAGAACGTCATTCTCCTCAATCGCGACGCGCTCTTCTATATCGAGTTCGTGTTTGCCATCAAGAAAGGTGACATCGGTCGAGTTGTGAATGTCCTGCGAGTGTGGATGGTGATGATGCGCTCCAACAAAACCATGCCCAAATATGCCGACGCACTATTTGAAACTCTCGCTCGTATTGACCGGTACGACCCGGTGCTCAAGTACGTGTTTTCAGACTTTTCCATGCACCCACGGATTCTAATTCAAATACCGGCAGACGTTTCTTCCTTCATAACTGGCTCATAAACTTGACTCGGCGGCCATATAGCTTCAAAGAGGTTGATCTGCTGCAAGAGCACCAGAATTTCTGGGCCAAGGTATTGTTGCAAACTGCGAAAAATTGTGAGCTAATTTCTTTCGGCCCAGATAATCTATAACGCCAAGGGTGTCAATCGATCCTGGGAGTGGTTGGCCAAGATAACAGTTTGCATCTTCACGCTCCGTGAAACAATGCGTACGGTCCAGAAGTCGTTCAAGATTCCAGCATACGGTGAACGTCACACCGTGCCGGATATGACCACCGAGGTCCAGCGACTTGCGGATGCTCTGCGCGATGAGAAGATTCAGGAATATGTTGACGACCGGCTTTCGAATGACCCGTCGGACAGCAGCTCTGTATCTCCCGTTCGTGACCTTTTGGAGGAGGGTTCCAAGTATGCAGATACGCGAACGGCATTCAAAAAATTTACACCAGAGGTGAGGAGAGCAGAGAACTTGGGAGTAGTCAATGCCGAGGAAAGCCCAGAGGTGGAAGAGCGCGAAGAGGAGCCAGAGACAACGGAGGAAGACTACGATGTCACCGAGGAGGACCTGTGCCTTGATGACGAGGAGCCGTATGCGCAGGCGGACACTCTACTTGCTGCGGCGGCTGAATTAATTACATAGTTGTTATCCCGCCCGGAAAGTTAATGTATTGTAAATAATAATCTACCCATAATTATGGTTTTGGAACGCCGTGCAGCTCACTGAGCTCCGCTAAATTCCTGTCCAATACTCCCTCCAAATATTCTGCATCCTCGTAGATCACAGAGTCTGGACGATTATATGTTCGGGCGTTATTAAACAGCCGATGCCAAAGGGCAGCGTATTCGGTCGCGGAGCGAATCATGGTCGTGTGTGAGAATTTGTTGATATGTGCGATGGATATTGGTTCTGGTATGAGCTCGTAATAATCAGGCCAAGCCTAGGAAAATATGGTGAGTCGAGTATGCGGGAAGAGGTAGATCGCCGCACGTTACGCTTTGGTAATGTCATAAAAATCTGACAACGCTTCACAGACTTCCCTCTGCGAGTCACCATCTCGCGGGTAATGGCTTCGTAGCACCCATTGAAAACCAAGATGAGTTTTTGGCGCAAGTCCTTCTCAGCTAGCACCTGCAAGGCAGCAAAGGCCTTCTCCCGCCGCTCATCTTCCCGAGCCAACTCCGCCAAGTCCGGAAAGTCGAGAAGCCGATTTTGGATGACCTCGACTACCTCGGCGCCCAGATCGGAAGCCCATACCCAGCGGACGGTTTGGTTAATTGCCTCAACCGAGGTAATGCCACGCGCCCGATTCGCTAGCGCATCCACGACCAAGTCCGACATCAAGATTTTACCGGTTATAATATTTTGTCGGGGATATTTTGTACGGGCAATGCTATCACGGAGAGTGAGTAGTGTTTTTTTAATAGCAGCAGCAACATCTTCCGTCGTTTTGGTTCCCTGTCGGCGACCCAACTTGGTTTGCGCGCCGCCGGTAAGTTTGATGGTATCGACTGGGAATTTGTCGGGAGAGCAGTTGTCGCAGCAGCGGGCGCCCTCAGGTACGGGGTTTGGAAGAGCAACTGTGAAGTTTCATTGTGAGTACACGTAGAAAGACACTGGTCAGACTCACGTTTCGATTTATTACCAAAGAACTTGTTCCACGGAACTCAACGGCAGCCCTTCGTAACAATGTATTCCAGAAGGTACCGGCGATCGCGTGCTTCCAACACTGACATCGCCTTCTTCGCCTTCCTCCTCGGTGCCTTGACCACCTCTTGCTCCTGCTCGTCCTGTTCTATCGCCGCATCTCTATCCATCTGCTCACCCTCAACTGGAATTTCCGCCTGCTCAGACGGCGAGCCCTCATCCTCATCATCATCCGATATATCCCCCTTTAAAATTTCCAGCTCAATCTCGTATTGCATATATGCCGCGCTCGTTATATATAGAATGGCTTCCCCCAAGAGTTCAGCTGCTCTCCCGCAGCGGCCGATTTTTTGCACAAGGGAGAGGAACGAGCGCGGGCATAGCCATAGGATTACCCGCATAATATGTTTGAAGTCCATTCCCTGAGGCATGTTTTAGAGTTACACCGTCCGAGGAAGAGAAGAAGGCATACCATGCCTAGTGCATCCGTTGCAGCGGTTCCCCGAAGAGTTCCGGCCTGAATCATGTCCTGCATCTTCTTCTTCTCGCTTTCGTGTATGTGCCGATGGTAGAACTCGAAGGCCTTCTCGGAAATTCCATCCGGCTTGTTTCGGCGCAGGAAATCCTGTATTCGCTCAACGGGGATACGGTCGTCTGTATAGATGAGTGTCTGAGGGAAATCTTCGGGGCCTTCTGCATCCCGATGGAACAAGGTCATCAGGTCTGCAAAGGTATCCTGCGGATGCTGGAGAATTCATCAGGAAAAACTCTCCCCAGGGAATTTAGGGGAAATTTGGTTCCCCTATAGAAAATTAGGGTCAGTTGGGCTAATTTGGCCCAATTCTGCTAATGTGCCCTAAGGGAGGGGGATTAGCCACTTTAGCAAAAATTTCCTGGCCTACACAGTTTAAATGTCGACCTCTTAATTGAACTCCTCCATGCAGTATGCAGAACATATTTTTCACTCCTGACTCCATGGTCCAATAGTCTAGTGGTTAAGTAGCTTGTTTACTTCTACCGCGTGTGTTCGACTCTGGCAGCTGCCTTTTTGACTCACTCTGCCCGCCATTATCCGGCGTTCGCACATTTACCCTATGTTCGTTTTCCGTGTCCCTCGCGATCGGCGACCTAGAATCAGAACATAGGGGAACTTCTGAGATGCCGGCGGAACAGCGGAACAAATCGGTTCAAGTGCAAAGAACTTGAAATGGCTAATAATTTGAACGACATTGTAAGTACTAGAACAGAGTCGCGTAAATGTGTCTATCTGTCATGTTGTTCACAAAGAAAGCAGGGCACTCATCAAGGACAGTACTGGATTTCCATGCCGACGGCGCCACCGGTCCAAATTTTGGCAGGAGATGAACACTGCGTCGAATGTTGGCTAGAGGAATGATACTCGCAATGCGGTAGCTGTCCTTCAAAGAGCGTTTGACCATGTACATCAGGTGATTGGGCTCCGGAGTAGTAAATGGAGAAAACCATTCAACATAGGCCAAATGTTGTGGAGGTACAAGTCCAGATGGGAAGAGGTTGGGAATATCTCGAGGCGGAATGGAGAAAACAACTCGAACTTGAGCGACACGATAACCTAGCAGCTCAATTAAAATCACAGAAGATAGAGGAAAGGTGAGCACACACCGTTGACCCCGATCATTCCACCGGTGGAGTCGTTGACGAGGGCGGTATCGAATCGAGCGGGAACCCTTTCACCGTTTTTGAGGAGTTTGGATGGCTGGACATGGATGGAATCAACAATTGAGTCCGACGTGCGGGCAGAGTAAGGGTCCGGAGTGGTGAATTTGACGCGGTGGAATACCGGTATGGAGTTAAATGTGAAGGAGATGTTGGCAGACTCGGTTTCGACTTGGCGCTGAGTGAGGAGGGGGTGGTTGAATTTTGTAATGAAGCGGGATAGGGCATCGCGGAAAATGTGGGCGCCATAATCGGTAATTAAGCGGCCCATTTTCACCGCTTTGTGAGTTGGGTGTTTCGTCATTTTGAGTTGACGCTCGTACACAATGCCTGGGGCCAAATGATCGACAACTGGGGGCGCCGGGCATCCGTCCAGACGCCATTGAATGTGCTTCTCGTGTCGATGGATCTTTTCTTTGCGCTCGAGCCACAAGGTCATCTGCGGGAACTCATCTTTGAAGTTGGTGGAACGGTATGCGTCCTTGGCGAGGTCGATATGCAGGCGTTCAGTGTACTCCGTATTGTAGTTGTCGGTGGTCCCGAAGCCCTTGATGTACAGAATATAATGGCGGCAATAATGGAGTTTAGGGAGGTTGAAGTCGTCGCGCACACCGAGCGCGACAAAAATACTTTTGTTGTCGTGGAACCTTTGCAGCGCGTTCTCAAGATGGGATAGGGTCTCAGTGGTGTGCATCGGATACTGGGAGAGATGAAGAAAGTCCAGGACCCCTCGGACGGCGCCCAATAACCTGCCCGAATCAAGGTTGTTGGGGAGCTTGATATCAATTATGATGCCGAGCAGGAAACGCGAGATTTGATCGTGCTCCTTCCCAGTAACACGAGAGAGGTTTGATATCCCGTTCATGAAGAGGCGAATGTTGTGATTAGGAGGTAAGCGGCGGCACCGAGCATCTATTTCGGCTTCGCCACAGCATTCTTTGAGCCATGAGATGAGATGCTTGACGATACCCTGATACAGCTGATGGAGTATATCGGGGCTAATTGCCTGGAATATGTTGGTGTAAGGCAGTCCCTCCCAGAACGGGTGAAAGACCGGCTTTATCCCTGCGTCCGCACATGCTTGGGCATAAATTGCCGGCCCGGCATCAAGGGTATCAAGCGCGGCGAGGATGTTCTCTAGGTCACGGAGTGGGAACTTGGCGTCTTCGCCGAGCTTGTCACGGGGTACCTCGCATGTAGGACATTCACCAGTCTTGACAGCTGTGACGAGAACTTGTTCGGGGTAGTCACCGACAAAAGTAGCGTAAATGGGGTGGCCTCGACGCGTCACACCGTCTCCGCTCGTCATTGGGATCCCGGTAACCCCAGCCTCCTTCAGCGGTGCAAGAATATGTGTCATGCACGCATGAAATACATTGCCAAGTATACGGCGGCGGGCGGCTTTGTTTTTGACGTTCTTCATGCGAGAGGTGGGCAAATACCCGAGGAGAACATATCCCCGCCTCGAGGGTTTACGGCGAATTTCCTTGGGAATATTGCCGATGGTCATATAGACAGGGTAGGCCGTTTTGTTTCCGAAGACGGTAAGCTGAGTCTTGTCGGAGGAAATAATAATTGGAACAATTGTGGCGCCGGGATAATCTTTCTCGACGAGTTCCTGAAATTAAAATAAATATTTGTTGCACTGAACACATGTTTGGTGTACTGACCTGGGTACTCCACCACCATTTACCGGTGTGCATGTTATGGTACATGCGAATCGTTCTATCCTTATCGATGTAGTGCCGCTCGGGCGCCACAAAAAGATACGGCGCAAAGTCACTATCTCCCCATAGTGCACGTACACACTGGATGATGTCACGGGAATAGAGATGAAAGACTTCGCCATTCACAACGATGTCTGATCGAACGAACTTCGGGCGGCCCGGAAGTTTTTCATCAATGATTTTATTTAACTGGGCAGACGTCCCGTAGGACAGATCAAGAGCCTCGCGGACCTGGAATAAGGCTGTTAAGTAAAGAACTGAAATGAGGTTGAACGTTGGCATACCCCATCGATATGGAGAAGATCCGTGAAGGCCGTCGATCCAGATCCCCGAAGCTTCGCCCACCGCGCCATCTCCCAGTCCACCTTTGAGTTGAACGGAGCATACAGATTGGTCTCTGAGGAGCCATGGAGCGAAGAATGGTACGCTTCCTCGGAGTTCAAGGTCTGAGAGGAAGGAATGGGACGACCGGCACGGCCTCCAGGAAACTTGTCCACAATAGGTTTGTGGTGAAACCGGTCCTCGGCAAGTTTGCGCGCCTCACGGGTAGGTGCAGCGTGAGTCGCAGAATCCGCTGGGCCAGTAGGAGGCATCGGATGGTCTTCGTCTGCTGGATTAATGGGTGGTCCGCGGGGAACTTCGAACATATCCTCGAGATCGGCGCGACTGGCGGCGGCGTGGTCCTCCCCAACAGGATCAATATCGCTCTCCTCGTCGGACTCGTTCTCAGAGTCATCAGGAAAATCCCCTGCAGTGTAATCATCCCCGAAGAAATCCCCAGTGAATACTGTCTCGCCATTAGGCAGACCATGGTCCTCGGGTTGCTCAGGTGCGGCGGACTCGGGCTCGGGTAGGGGATCCGCGGCCGCTAGCACGGGTGGAGCGTGGCTAACATGGTTTTCAGCAGCTCTGAAGACCGCAGAACAAGCCTCGGCCGTGGTTAGTTTCAAATGAAGCGCAAGCCCCTTCCCACTCGAAAAATCTGTGTTGCACCCTGGGCAGCGGACCATGGATGCAGAGGATGGTTAGAGTGTGAAGCGACGGGATAAGAATCACTGCGGAAGATCATTTCCGAGTCCAAGGCCGTTTCGTCTTTGAAGGCGTGTAATTTCCATCGAGTCTGACGCTGTCTGAAGGGCATTGCCAAACACGCACCTCAATTATTTTTATTCCCTCCTTCCTTCTTACCATCACGCACACTAATTCCCTATCCCTCATTCCTTAATAACTCCCCTCATTCCACCAGCACTAGTCCTACCATGCCCGCTGGATCAACAAATACAACTCTCACCCCCGCTGAAAAGCGTAAAATCACAATGGCCGCCAAGGCGGAGACAGAGAGACAAGAACAGGCTGCCTTTGTGGCCGCCTCGAGTACGTTTATAGCAGTTGCGACTCCAGAACTTCGGCACTGATTATCTTCATTTGCCCAGAAAAGGCTGGAGGCCGTGCAGCCAAAGCCAAAGCCAAAGAACAAGCGGGTACGTTCATAGAGCCCTAAAAATACATTCCTCTTCTGATTCATGTCGTCCTCCTTTCCAGTATGGAAGGCTGATCAGCCCGGTACAACCCGCAAAAGGACGTTGTCGACGGCCGAGCCCTCGGCGACTACCAAGAAAGCCCGAGGAACCAAGGCGACCAGTGGTTTGTTTGAACAGCTTGCACATCTTCCTCTCTTATTCACATCTTCCCTAGATTCAGAAGTCGAGGCCACTCCTGAGATTCCGAAAGCGTCTGTGGTCAAAGCGAGAAGTAAGTCCGATTGATGTGACATCGATGTGACTTGAGTACAGATCTCTTCAGAACACGCACCGGCCACAATCCAGGACTCTGACGAGTCCGATGCGGGAGGGGGCAAGAAGCGCAGTGAGTTGTTCCCTTACATTGTGTATCTGGTATTGAATCATTTAGCTCGTCTGGATTTTACTAATCTCCCCACTCGTTCGAAAGCCAAGCCCGTCGCGGCCACTGCAAAAAAACTGGGCAATGTATCAACCCAAGGTAATCTCCTCCCTGCTCCTTCGTTCACTAACCCACCGTACCTCAGCCAAACCCTCCGTGAAGAACAGCAAAGCCGGCATCACCAAGGCCACCCCTGCCCGTGTCGTTGCAGAGTCAGATTCCGACTCGGAGGACGCTCCCGCATCTGAGGAGAAGTCCGAGGACGGCGAATCCGATGGAGACCACATCGAGGACGTTGCTCCCAACGAGAATGAGTTCATGACTGAGGTATGTGATCGTGGCGAGTACATACATATTGTGTTTTGCTCACGATACATTAGGTCCCTCATGTTATCTCGAGGAAGTCCAAGTTTGTTAAAGTCGACAATCACGATGTCGAGGTACGCTTTTGGTCTTTAATATATGCCTGCTAATATGTATAGATGGAGGATACTTTCGCTGAGAACTTGTTCGACTCGGACCAAGAATCCGTGAAGGTATGTTTCCACTTCAGGCCCTCGACACAAAATCTTGACATTACTTGCTAGATTGATAAACCCCGCACGAAACGCCGGCAGCTAAAGGAGGAACCCGACTCGGATGACAATTTTCCCGACGCTCCTCCTCGGATGGAAATCATTGACGACAGCGATGTCGATGTTCCCAGTGTCCGCGCTCGCACATCCGGCCATAGCTCTCGTAGCCGCCGCTCATCGGCGTCATCCTGGTCTTCTGGGCGCGATCTTCGTGTCCCTGACAGCGATCCAGAGGATGCTGTTGACAACATGAGTCGACCTGCGGCAAAGAAGGTGAGTTTTAATTTTCGCGCCAATCGTCTACTTAATGCCGGTAAAGCGCAATGTGTATGAGGACAACCTCGACATGCAGATGCACGAGGCGATTGCCAAGGGCCTCACGACCGTCGCTCGGTCCACTCATAGCCGCCGTTCCTCGGCTTCCTCTCGCGCCGCTGAGAGCGATGCCGAGGATTCTGACGACGGTCCCGCTCCTAAAAAGGTATCTGTTTCAACTATTGTTAGTGCAGCATCCTGACAATGCCCTCTATAGCCGCGTAAGGTTTCTGCGGCGCGCCAAAAGCAGGCAGACATGGAGGTACGTCCGATACATAAACTTTCCAATATAATTTCTCCTAACTTGAATCCAGCGACCCGAGGTGCGACCGGGCCCGGCCGCCACAGGCTTGGCGACCCAACTCAATCGCGTCGCCGCCGCCACTGTTGACGCCGCGTCACGGCCTGAGAGCGACTGGCACGTCTCGGCCCGCATCCTGTTCCCTGCGCCAGGTAAAGATATCGGACTGACCGGTCAGACTGACGAGCTGAAGGCGGTGCTTCACGGTTGCATCGACTTCATCAAGTTGTCGTTGTTCTTCGACGATGCCTATCCCGTCGTCTTGGCCCGTGGCGGATTTGCACGCACTTTTCTTCTCATGGCTGCTCAACACCCTGCAGCAATTCATATCAAGGATCGTTTGACCAACGATATGGGCTTTGCGACTCGCCTTGCTGACATCGTACGTCCTTACTTCTCTGGTCAATCTCTGGTTATTATCGTTGCTGATGGGATATAGCCGCTGGATCGCATCAATACCACACGTGGAGACATCAGGCAAGTCGCCGCCCAGGACATCGGTGGTCTCTATGGGTTTGCCCTCTCGCCGCCAGAGGAAGTCAAAACTATCGTCAATGGGCGCCTACAGGACCACAAGTATATATTCCCAGTCGATCCTATCACGGTGCGTTCGATGCCGTTCCCTCCCTAGTCCAATTTAGAATCTCATTGGTTACCAGAATCGCCTCAAGACGGAATTACCGTTCCAACACGAGTCCATAGTCAGTGTCCTCAGGAAGGCCGTCTTCACGGGACAATTCAAGACCAAGAACCTTCACCTATTTTCATCTACCAATGACAAGCACCCGGAACGGTTGGAAGTTCCCGATGCGATGCTCTGCCTCGGCGCGACAGGGGTTAGTTCAGCATCAGCCTTCCTGTTCATCTCTGAGTTTCCTAGGTCTATGCGGGGCTCACGGCGTATCGTGCAACGGGAAAACATCAAAAGATTCCTTTCACGGCGAGCGCCTATGAAGATGTCTATCGGAATCACATGCGCACTCTCAGCGATACTCGCGCTCACTCACCCAAGGCCCTTCATCTCGTCCTCCACGACCTGTACAAGCTTGTGACGTGAATATTTCTTCCTTTACACCCTCGCGACCACGGCATACTTATTGGTCCGATAGCGAGACCACCACGGCAGCGCCAAACGCCGCTGGCAGCTCCGCCATTCTCATCAACTTGGTCGACATCCCTGACTCTGACTAGATTCGCTGCCTCGCTGTTCCTATTATATTGCCTTTTACATCGCTCACTGGGCACAGTGCCCGGTGCTAATCTTTTTAGTGCACATATTACTCATTAGTTATGTTAAAATTGTCTGTCTATAGTCTATATAGCTTCTCTCATAGTCTAGTCTACCTATCATTGAATCCCAAGCCGCCGTGTGGCGCACTTTCTGCCCTGAAATTCGTCGGATAATCTGAATCAGAATGAAATAAAGCAACCGAAAGCAGCAAAATGTGCACGAAGTTTGCACATCTTCAGTCAAATGTACCGAGAATCTACGGGAACTTCAGGTCAATTTCCCCTAAATTATCTTAAGAGTCCAAAGAAAGGAAATGAACCTAAGAGCGAAAATTCGGTCGGATTTCCCCAAAGTTTGGGCTAATCTGGCCATATTCCCAAAGGAGGTGTTTCCTGATGTTCGGACGGAAAGCGCGATGTTTTTCTTGTCGTTGGACACGGCGACGTGTGCGCAGTCGGAGCAAAGCTTGAGCTTCTTACGTATGTCGATTATCACATCCTTGGGCATCGTCGCCGAACCAGCCACCACAGGAACACCACTCGGCATTCGGGCGAGCAGGATAGACAGATTAGAAAAATCCGGACGAAAGTCGTCATTCCCCCACTCGCTAATGCAGTGAGCCTCGTCGATGACGAGGGAGATAACATTTGCCGCGAAAATGGCGCTGGAGAGGACGGTGCTGTGGAATTTCGAAGAAATTGCCATTTCGGGACTAATGAACGCGACGCGGTATTGGTTTTCGGCGAGATTCTGCAAGGATGGTCAAGGTGTGAGCATGGAGAGGTGCCAAGGAACGCACTTTTAGTAACTGGTCAGGATTTGTGCTCGTAGACGAGATTGCTACGGCGGGCATGCCTCTTCCCGCAAGGTCTGCTGCCTGTGAATCCATGAGGGCTGTGAGGGGCCCAACCACTAGGACAATTTTCTGACAGTCCTTGTCGACATTCCCTGGGGCCCAGTAGTAGAAAAGTGGATACCAGAAAGCAAGAGTCTTGCCGCCACCCGTTGGTACGTCCAAAAAGGTAGATAGACCTTTGAGAGTATTTCGGCCAGTTTCCACTTGGTGTGGGCGCAGCGATGGTACTTTAAAGACTGCACAGAGCTTCTCTTCCGCATTTCTGAGCTTTATTGGATCGAGGTCGACGAGAGGCTTGAACGGCATGAGAGGAGTGCAGCAAGGCCATAAAGGGGTGATCAGTGGAAGTAAATTCGATCTAGCCCAGTCCCATTGCGCTCGTTCGACTCAAATTCAATAGAATACACATTTAGGATGATTTAGAACAAGACTGTCTCTTCAGAATTTTGCAGACACAACTTTGAATTTACGATGAAGCGGAAAATGCACTAAGTCAAATCTACCGCCATCAAAAATGGTCGACCGTGGTAACCGCCGGTGATTATCCTCCAGTCGCTTCGCCCGGCACCGGTTGATCGACTGTCATCAAATCTCTGTGCTCTGGGCGAACTCCGACTGCGCTCGAGTCTACACCAAGGCCCACACTGTCCATACTATGGATCACTTCGCACATCAAAATGTCTTAGATGTTCAAAATGCAGTCGGTCTCGTTCAATTCTTAGCCAAATCCCTTCGGAAGTATCGCAAATCAAACCGACACATGTATAGTTGTAGAATATGAAAAAGTATTGAGGGGTTTCTGTGCAGTATTGAGCGAGATGGTGCCCCGAGTCCATCAGACAACTGATCCAAAATCAAAATCGACTTTAACTCTATGTCCCACCAACGAAATTTCTTGCAGCATGATATAGGCACTCTTATGTGTTGTAAGAGTTCCCTGCGCAAAATTCCGGAGGTAAAATAACGTGCAGTGCGAGCGATTTTCAGTAAACATCACGAAATGTCACATTGGATTTTGGTGATGGGAATGTCACGCTAAATCGATAAATACATTGTGGCGGTCGACTCTCAACCAATTTTCGCAAGATTTTTTGTGTAGAAGGTTGATACACCCGACTAGAGTGCCTATATCATGCTGCAGGAAATTTTGTTGATGGGACATAGAGTTAAAGTCGATTTTGATTTTGGAACAGTGTCTGATGGACTCGGGGCACTATCTCGCTCAATACTGCACAGAAACCCCTCAATATTTTTTCATATTCTACAACTATACATGTGTCGGTTTAGTTTGCGATACTTCCGAAGGAATTTGGCTAAGAATTGAACGAGACCGACTGCATTTTGAACATCTAAGACATTTTGATGTGCGAAGTGATCCATAGTATTGACACCTTTCCTCTCCCCGATCAAATTTTCAGGTTGACTTTTGATGCCTTTTGATGTTTTGCTCCACGAAAGCAATTGACCAAAAAATGTCCTCTCTGCAGCTTCTCATACCTCAACATCTGAGGCTAGCGAGACTAAGCTGCCAGCAGTTGTAGCCACCTTCAGGAGCGGGCGCGCCGGGGGTGCCGCTAGCACTGATCCGCATCACTGTCATTCAAGTTGCACAACGTACTCGGCCGGAACAGTTTTATGGGGGTGCAATGTCAATAATTGATCCTCTGTAGGTCTCTGCAGAGTAATTATTACCGTAGTTCCCAGAGATGGAGGGCTTTATTTGAACTTTTCCTATATCTGCTGAACATCTTGATCTTCCACATCTCCACGCCCTCGCTCCTCTCATTACAAACCTTCGATCTCAAACTGTCAGGAAGCCCCGCTGCAAACATGTGCACAACTCAATGGCAAGATCCATTGAGACCAAGCCTCGGTTGAGTCCGGACAAAGCTGATGCCTCATCACCGGATCAAATGCGCGGAGTTCGAGTAAAGTTCATTGTAACGGGTTGTGTTCTACGGATGACGAGATTCAGTGGGTGTACAACTAGGCTGAGGTCTGTCCAGTCGTTATGTTCCAAGTGACTTATTACTGAGTGCACACTCGGTATTAGCCATTGATCTGACTGCCGCCGCCCAGCCAAGGAAGGAGTGAATGGCGGGGCGGAATTGCTGCGGCCCTAGTGCAAGGTAGGGATGCCCACTGCCCCCGTCTTTATGGGTGGGACATCGGCTTCAACAAATAAGCGGGCGGGTACGGGCGGCAGTCCTGCCGTCAATACCCGTCCGTTGACGGCCGTCGACGGCCGCAGATGGGTTCGTGAATTTTACCAAGCCTTTTCAAGCTGTTTTAATGGGATTTAGCGGGAGGGAGATCCTACTTGGTTCATGGTGAGAGCTAGTACCACCTGAGAACTCATTAAATGGGAACAGGGACCATTTCACTCACGTACCATCGGATGCCGAGATGCCGATGTTTGAAACTCGCACGACTCCTCGTCCTTTTCTCGGCCTGTCGTGCGGCTACTTCTATTCCAGACCCAATGAGGAATCCAACTAGCAATGAAATCACCTTTGATACCGGGGGAAATTAATTACCTTCCCGTCCCCACTTATAAATCCTGCTCCCGTTGGCTTAGGCTAATGGTGTTTTCACATGCACTTTCTTAAGCCAACTTGAGCCGGCTTAAGTTGGCTTAAGCCGCGCCGGGTAAACTATGACGGTGCGAACTAATGAACAAGTACTTGAGCCAACATAAAATGCCTCAGTCGGCTCAAGCCGGCTTAAGCTGCCTCAGCCCGCTCAAGCCGACTTAAGGACTTAAGCTGCCCGAGCCAGCTCAAGCTGAGTGAGGCCACAGAAGCCAGCTCAAGCCGAGTCAGCTCGTGTAAGCCCGTCAACCCGCTTAAGCCAATCTTTTCCGCCAATGCCCTTCTTAGCCCTCACACTCATGATCGGGAAACTTTGATTATCAACTCACACCATTACTTGACGAGTATCGGGGCCTGCTTCAACTCATATCACCCCGTTATAAGCTGTTGGAACTGGGGGCAAAGCATGATCAAAGGTAGATTTAAGTAAACAACGGCGCACAATGAGGGGCTGCCCGTTACGTGAGCTAGACAGTGGTCCCTGACCAGGGGTGCATTTCTATGCATCCGGTCCAGGTGTACCAGTTCGCAAAATGTGAAGCGACAAGACACTCAACGAAACGAGACCTGAGTCGCAAAACAGTCAGTCAAAAAGAAATCGAGCATCTGGAAAGAAATACACGCACCCAACTCGCAGCCGTGGGAACTGTAGGAAATCGGGTGACGTATACAAGATTACGCACTCACGGCATTCGGGCCGACTCACGTATATAGCTGACGCGTCGCCACGTCGCTCCTTTATCTGTTTGCCTACGTACTGTTCTGTACTCCATAGGCCAAACGTTCTCTGCTGTCTCTACCGGGTCCCCCTCGAGCCACCTAGAATCTTAACACAAACGGATCAAGCCCTGAGTTCACACTCCTCGTGTCCTCTGCTGGGGTATTGATAATACAGCCAAGTCCTCACCCTCGAGGCACTCCGCGGTCGGAGACACCATCTGCGCGGCACCACCAGTCTACGGGACAGTAAACCGGAACCCACGGTCACTGCTTCGGCACACCGGAATGCCACGGTCACTGCGAACGGCGCGCACACCGGAATCAACGTCGCCGGGACGGTAAACCGGAAGAACGGTCACTGCAGGTTGCACACCGGTATCGCCGCGTCACCCGGACATTAAATGGGATCTATAGGTCGACGGGACCTGAGGGACTCGATAAGCCCAGAAACCGGATCTGTCTGCGGGACACTAACCGCACCACCACGGTCACTGCTTGCGTACACCGGAATCACAGTCACTGCTTGCGCACACTGGCACCCCCACTCGTCGACGGGACTTTAAGCCGGAATCCCCTTCTTCTGGACGCTGGCCGACGACTGCCCTGGAATGTTTTCTTCGTCGGCATACCTTTCCTCTACCCTTCCCCATCCTTCACTGCCATCGCCCACATTCACCACGCTCATCACCATTCCTTTTCGGCTGGAATTTTGTCACCATCGCGAGCTCCACGACTGGACTCATAATCTCGAGAAGCGTCTCGACCGTTGTTGCGCATTCTTGCGCCGGTGTTTGGAGTTTGGTGCTGAGTTGTGATGTTGGGCTTTGGCGGTGGTATCGTTGGTTTCAGGGAGAGTTGTTTTATTTATTGGTGAGCTGCTTCAGCTTGAGGGAGAGTGTAGGAAATCGGGTGACGTATACAAGCTTACGCACTCACGGCATTCGGGCCGACTCACGTATATAGCTGACGCGTCGCCACATTGCTCCTTTATCCGTTTGCCTACGTACTGTTCTGTACTCCATAGGCCAAACGTTCTCTGCTGTCTCTACCGGGTCCCCCTCGAGCCACCTAGAATCTTAACAGGAACCTCCCTGACGAGCAAGCGATTTTAGGCCTAAATATATTCTGAGCCTACGCCAGCTGAGTGGCAAGTGGCATACTAGAGAGTCGATCCGACTCGAACCAAGGTCTAGCCGCGGGTTTTCTGTGGGGATGGTTTTGGGGGGCCCCAGTGAGGGAGTTATACAGGCATTGGAATGGGTTTGAGGTGACCTGAGTTGTTAGTCCATGGACGACGAAAGAGAGTGGCAAGACAAAGACCAAAGATTGTTTAGTACATCACGAACAAACACAGCACGGCACACGGCAATCCGACGTCACGGTGGTACATCAGCCGGAGATGCGGCATGGTGTTGCAAGGCACATGAACGGCACACCAGCTGGTCATTTAAAGGGATTTCAGTTGAAGTACTTGTCTACGAATTCAAGCACCCAGAAGAGCTACTTTCCTCGATTTGAACATGCTGGAATTGTGCTGGAAACAAACTGTAATCGTCTCGTAAGTACGCTAAATTAGAGTACTACTGTGCTTGAGGGCGCACGGCGAAAGCGTGGAGGTGTACACAGGAAAGGTCAATCACCGGGTTTTACGTTCACCGCATTTACATTCAATAGCACGTGTTGTAACTTGAAGCTTTAGCTATTGAAACTCAGAGTGTGGCGACGGGCTGCCAAAATAAATCAAACACCGACCCACGAAGATATGTGGGGCTCCACCCAGCATGTTGATGAATGTGGAAGGCCAGGTGATCTTTGAGCGAATGAATGAGATGGTACTCATAGTACTCCTAGTACCCCTTGAGTCAAGATCAGTTCAAAAATTCAGAACGGCGGCGCAGACGGACTTGTATTCACACAGACATGGATTCGGTCTGCCGAGTACCGCGCTGTAAAGGATAAGGGCGAACGGCGAAGAAAGAAAAAATTTAATACTTGACACTAACGCTATCCAAATCTGGAGCTTGAATGAACCCGATGAGTTTAACTGAAACCTGGACCAAACGAATCGTCAGCGTTAATCCCTCTGTCCGCATGAATGTAGACCACCAGGAGTCCTCTCAGGACAAAATGTAACTTACCTTACCTGCAGTTCAAGTTAACTGTCGATAGTATAGTGGGTTCCCAACACGCGGGGAAACACCGTTGAATGGCTTCACGGCGTTGAAATGGAAACTTGAGCAAGCAAGGTTAGTGTTATGATTCCCACACTTTGATGCATAAATTCGCCTCCCGAAGGCTCCAGCGCGAGGAACTGCAAACTAAGATCGTCTTACTGTACACTTGACATGGGAACTAACGGACGCACCACCGGCCGTTCTGTTCAGGCTTGGAGCTTGTATGAACCCGAGACCGTATAGCGCTATGGAGGATCGTCAGTACTTGACACGGATGTGCGGTACCGAGTCAAAATTGAGTCTGGATCCATTGAAACTGGACAGAGGGGCAAGTCAACCTGGATGGATGAATGTTTCATGGTCAGCGGTTCAAGGACCGTAAGGATGAATGAGTGTGTGTAAAGAAAGGACCCACCCACCTACATCCGTCCAATATAACCCTGTGCACGACCGTGAAGCCGCCGGCCTCATCCCTCGTTCGAGATTTACTCGAAGGATTAGGAACCCTTGAGTCAAGATCAGCTCAAAAATTCAGAACGGCGGCGGAGAGTGACCTTTGTAATCACACAGACATACATTCGGACGCCAAAGGACTGCGCTGCAAGATGTAAGAACTAATGGCGAAGAAAAAGACAAGTGAGTGTTTGACATGGGAAACTAACAGGCGCACCGATAATTAACTGTTTAAAACCGGAGCTTGAACGAACCCGATGAGCTCAAGGCAAGCTGGACCAAAAATCGAATGGTCAGGGCTCAAGCCCCGTGTCTGCATGAATGCAGACGCACCTGGATCCACGGAACCACCCGCCATTCCCCATGAAGTTTAAAGTAGCCCTCGATTCAAGCGAGATTAGTTCAACGGCAACGCGGACTGATTTGGATTGAAACAGACATGGACTCAGCCGCCCGAGTACTGCCATGCAAGGGATAGGGTCTGGTGGTGAAGACAAGTGAGTACCTGACCGGGGACTAACAGACGCACCGATCGTTGTTCAGAACTGGAGTTTGAATGAGTTCCAAGGTAACCTGGACCAAAACTCGGACGGTCAGCGTTCCATCCCTGTGTCCGCATGAATGTAGACGCACCTGGATCCACGGAACCAACCAATATTCACCATTTGAACCCTAAAAGCCGCCGAGTATGTGAGACATTGAGGATTGAACTAGAAAGATTCGGTCAGTTGAGGTTGAATACAAATGAGCGAGTGATACTAGTGAGAACTTGATATGGGGATTAACGGACGAACCAGCGCCGTTCAAAACTGCAGTTTGAATGAACCCAACCAGTTCAAGTCAACCTCAACCAAAAATCGAATGGTCAGCGTGCGAGCCCCGTGTCTGCATGAATATAGACGCACCGGGAGTCTTGGAACAACCAACATTAACATGTTAACCCCCGAAGCGGTCGAGTATCCCGAGAATATTAACCTCGATTGAGTTGATTGAATTTTGTCAATAATCTCCAGGTCAATCTGAGGATAATTTCCAGGTCAGAGGTTCGGCGCGGCCAAGTCAGTCGCCGTTCAGGCGATGTGCAGGGCAACGAGACGTTAGGCTACCGGCTAGGTGAACCAAATTCAGTAACCGCGCAATCGAGGGACAACAAACAAATTTTGTACCACCGAAGAGGGTTTAAAGTCAAGTCAGTCTTGAAGATATCTCCCGCCAAAAGTGGGTAACGGGCTAGGCGAGGGTTGAAGGGTATTGAGAGAGTGAAGGTCCTGGACTAACTCTGAAGTCAGTGTGGACTTGTGGACAGATCCCAAACTGTGACCGTCGTCAATCCCTTATCCAGTATGTGCAGTTTTCTGATAAGTGAGCCGCGAACGGGTTGCGGCTTATAGCCCTGGTATGTCTTTTGACTAACCATGCGGGATACACGTTAGTCCTTATTTGGATCATGCGCGTGGTTAAAATACCGAAAAACGCATATTTCGGCGTGTTTCGATTCACGGCTTATTAGCGGCTTCCAAATCAGGACGATGTCGGCAAGATTAAGGTTTTTGACTCTCACGTTACAACGCCGATCAAGTGATAAGCAGATTTGCTTCTGCGGACACGGCAGTCATCTGGACCTGGACGGATCAGGCCTACGATCAACAAAAAAGACAGGGGTGACAAAAGCAGCCAATTACGTCTAGGACGCCCGGGTTATTATCTGGGTTCTTCAAGGAGGAGAAAAAGAAGAATGAGGCTTGCTCATACACTCGACTGCAAACTTGGGTCGTTGAGGACACCGACCTTGAAGGGGGGGGGGGGGGGGGGGGGGGGTAATCTGCCAGCAACAGCCCTAGGTCGGCCTGACGGGATGTCGATATGGAAATAACCCGGCCGGGACCTTTGTACGAATAACCCGACCAGAACCCGGGGTGAACACCGAGGAGGGGATACAGTCGGACAGCCACTAAGAGGGGCGAAGTACGAGGTATGTCCGCTCGAGGGGGAACCCGGAAAGACCCGAAGGCGGTATAATACGCACCCAGATAACCCACATGCGGGGTCACCAATGAGAGGATGAACGATAGTATACTGAGAGTCGAAGCCCAGGAGTGAGAAGACGCTTCGTTGTTGCCAGACCAAAGTATAGCTGGTATTAGACGAGGTAGAATCTGAAGTACAGGAAGATTCTACCTAGTATTTATACTACTCTGTTAATTAGGTATCCAGGGTTTCATCTGAAATATCAATTGGTTGTCAACGAGACAATCGGATGGCGCATAGGGGTGCGATCGAATATGTCTCCAAGCTGTATTGGCTTTTAGGGTTGACATCTGTCAGTGTGCAATCGTCGATCCCTGGATATCCCCGGTGTTGTTCAAGAGTGTGGTTGTCAAATATCCATGGAGTTATCGTTGTTCCGGAATATCCCGTGGTTTGGTCGTCACGTAGATCCAGGAGTATTCCGGGATGTTCCTTTGGAGTTCGGTCATTGTAAGGAAAATAAGGTCGTAGGGAAAGAAATGAACGGGTTGTGAAAACCGCGATTCATGACACCTAATGGGATGCTGAATGCGATTATTTGCCTGCGCTGGTGGAAGGACGCAATCGATTCCGGGGACGAGGAGGAGGAGGAAGAGTGGGATGAGGCAGTGCATGAGGTGGTCTGGGTTATAGAAGCAGCGAAGTGAGTGGTCGACAAGACAAGGCTTACCTGGCACCAGTGCGCTGAACGCAGAGAACACGGCGCAAGAAATGTGATCAACCGGGCCGCGGTCCGAGCGATGTGATGGTAAGATCATGCAAAGAGGGCAAGCGGCACAAGGCGAATATTGCCTGCACACAATGGCGAAAGGCACAAACGAACACGCCTAATTTTTTGGCCTATTTTGGTTTTTTTTTATTGTACCATCTTTTTCTTGAATTGATCGTCATCACTTTTGATGTAAACCCCTATTTTAATTTTACGGATCGTGATCAGCTCTGATCCAAAATTCCAATGCCGTCGGGGCCCCGCGTGGCAAGCCCCAAAGCTGCCAAAATTGCCGAAAAACGGCCGAGAAATCAAAAGTTCAAGCTCCGCTCGGGGTGCCGCACTCTGCGGCATCAATGAATCTGATAGATCACGTGCTCTTTGGGAAGGTTCAGATTATTTTGCATTGCGGCCTTCGGCTGCATTCATTATCTTTTTGCATTGTTCTGACCATATGGGCCGGAAGAATACGGAGGAGTTGTCGCTCGCTTTGAAGGAGGAATGGGAAAATATTGATCAGCGGTTCATCGATCGGTTGTATGACAGCCTGCCGAACTGCGTGTGAGAACTATTGAAGGCAAAGGGTGGGGCGACCCACTATTAGCTCCTAGTGAGTTTTTTTTTGCAATTTATTCGGCACTTCTTGGGCGTTTCTAGCTCAATTTCTGTGTGCCGACTAAAAACAGATTAATAATTGGATCAGTCAACACGACTAAATCCCCCCTGTAGCTACCAGTTTTGAACCGAATATTATGATGTTTTACATGCATGTACTACACCCCCTATACTATCGCTCTAGCCCTCCAGACCTAGTCAAACGTCCCATTAGACCGGATACCAGATCACTCTTTTACGGAAACCTGGTGATCCAGTACTTTTTCCGAGTCAGTGTAAATTAGCAAAGGAGGTTTTTTCCTGATGGAGGTGGGCGGGGTGAGAGGATGAGTCGGGGATGTCACACAACTTTGACGTGCCTTGTCCTCGACTACAACTCGGTGTGAGGTTTTTTCTGACATGTATATGATGTCTTATACTTATTTAACGCGTGTTGGCACGAAGAAAACACGCAGCTGAGCCATCTGGATAAATTGAAATTGAATAGCCTCCTTGGGACAATACTCACCTGGCTTGAGGAGATTCTAAGGCTCCAGCATTGGCTTAAACACTGTTATAGGAGTATGTATGTTTTAGGCAGTATTGAAACCCCCTGATCTTGGTGTCTTGTCCAGATTCCAGCCATAAATTTCAATTTGAACTGACCAAGTGCTCTACCTATACAGTCATTAACTGGGAAGCGCAACAACACCGCGTAGCGCAACATCGCCAAACACGCCACTCCTGAGCGTAGTTCAACCCCATACCACCGTTTTTAAGGTCGCTGAGGACGACGGGAGACATCCCAAATGTCAAATCACCTTTGTTGAGTGAGAAACATGGGTTTTATTCAAAAAATGCTGGAAATCATAAATTTTCCAAAAGATTTCGGGCTTGCAACACCGTTTTCGATGTGGTCTGGCGTGGGCGCAGGTCCAAACTTTACCAGGATGTGATAGGGCATCAGGCCCACCAGTTGAAAAAAAAAAAAACCCAGCCAAAAAGGCAAGCTAGGGCTTGAGAGAGAGCTATGTTGAATTGTCTCTGAGTACATACAAAGCTCGATACACCGGCACATGTGGATGCTCGGCACATACACCGGAAAATGCACGAAAGACGGCACATTCACCTTGATGTGCCGGGTTTGATTCGTGATTCCCCATCAAAATCCCTGTGAGTCGAAAACACAAGTCCCGATCCACTTTTTTTTAGATAGATCCCTCACCCTGACATTAACCGGAACCCTAACCTCTAACCTCTAACCCAAACTCAAACCCAAACCCAAACCTCTAACCTCTAACCTCTAACCCGAACCCGAACCCGAACCGCTAACCCGCTAACCCGCTAACCCGAACCCTAACCGATAACCTGAACCCGAACCGCTAATCGAACACTAGCCGAGATCAAATACGGTACATTCTGTGGGAATGTGCCGTCCATTCGAATGTATGTACGTATCGAGTTTTGTTGGTCCCGATTGTCTCTCAAGCAAACACTGATTGCAACAAATATGCCCCGTCGTTTCTTGAAGGCTGAGGGCTCAGAAGGAAAGGACAAAGTGCATACAGGGGTTTTCTGTGTCGCTAATAACACTGGTGACATCCACTGGGTCGAAATCTGTCCTCAGTGGCTATAACTGTGGGCCATAATTTGTTGCGCTACGCCGTTGTTTTGCCAAATTTGGCCCCCGTCAAAGATTGATCTCGATTGAGCCAGCAGGGCATCCAGTTGCCCACGAGTAAATTGGAGGATGAATTACATGACCTGTTGAGTGGCCTGACAGTTTGGGACAGGGGAATTAGTGGAGAAATGGTTGAAAGCCAGGCGCCACAATCTGAATGTTGCGCTTCCCGGTTACCGACTGTATTACACGCCTTTTCACAACTACTGAATTCAAACTACTGGGTGTCAAATACACCTTTATTCCCAAGAGTTGTTTAGCACCCAAAGTGCATTTTATTTCTCTGCACCTATGGTGCAGCGAATATTTCTTCGCAAAGTGTGATGCAGAAACGGCAGTCACACTCCGTGACAATGTATGGGATTTGGACCAGTTTCCGAAATCAATGTTGGATAGCTTCGCAACCAAGAAAGATATTGCTTGGGTCTAACGAGGATCATAGAGAGATATGCTGAAGGAAGCTTCAAATGAAAGGGCCTTTGAATCTGATGTGAAATCAATATATTTGAAGCACCTCAAAAAAAAAAACAGTGTTTACACCACTTTTGAGGGACCTCTAACTCGATGAATACCCATTTAATCCCTTCAAGGTGTGTTTGGTGTGATGCTTGGCCTATTTGTTCGGTCCGGCATCGCGCGGCATCGTCGGAACAGGGCTTGGAACGAACCTACACTAGTCTTCAGCGCATCCCGTCTTTGTGGTTGCTTGCAAGTAGTTTAACTTAGATACATGCTTGTTATTCCTAGGGTCCTGTTCATAAGTCTGGTACACAAACATGTTTATACACCCTGTTCACAAACCGGTTTTTAATGGTTCGGCAAAACCACCGGTTTTTAATTTAGCTCAGAAGACCCCAGAGAAACTCCCGCATGACCAATGCGGACGCGATCCAAGGCATAAAATGTCGATCAAGTGAGTAAGGACTCACTGCTGCTCACTCTGGTTGGAAACGTTGAGCTCTAGGACAAACGTAGCTCTGAATCGCCGCTGGGGACACTAATTTCTTTAAAAATCCACAACATGAGTCAGTTCCAGAGCCTTTGGTTATTGGTGGAATTATGAACAGGACCCTAGTGTGCCTGCTTCTTGCGAATATCGTACTTACTCGCTGCGGCTGATCTTGGACTCGGGCCCAGCAATTTCAGGGTGTCGTCGATTTACCTAAATTGCGATACATATGCTACTACTTAATTCTGCAATACTTACTTACGAAGCTGCATATATAAGGATACCCTCATTTCCTCCGTTCCGCGTTTGATTTACGTTTTTTCGGTCGCTTTGAGCAGTGAGTCCGTATCCACAATTTACGTGCAATACCCACAAGCAAATTTCCTTCCCCACCGTTCCAGAGCACAATCGGTGATCTGAATCTGAATGCGCGCCTGCCTACCTGCCAACTCAACCGCAAAAAGCATATTTTCCACAGTAGCCTGAGAGTCGAAAACTCAATTTGAATGTCTCAGTTCAAGCACTACTGGCTGACGGTTCTTCGGGAAACAAAAAAAAAATGTGGCGGCATGCCCAACTTGCCAACAGACGAAGGTTTTCCCTGTAAAACCCAGAGGAGCGCTACACCCAAACACAGTACCCGAGAAACCATGGCAAAACATCTCTATTGATCTCATTGTGAAACTACCAGAAAGCAATGGTTTCGATTCGATTGCTGTGATTGTGGATCGCCTTACAAAAGCAATCTGGGTTCTGCCCTGCACAGAGCACATCAGTGGGGAAGGGATTGCACGGTTGTATCGTGAGAACATCTGGAAGGACTATGGCCTACCAGAAGTTGTGATCAGGGACCAAGGACAAATATTCATCGGACACTTCATGCGAGATCTACTGAAGCTCCGGGGCATTAAATCGAACACTTTGATGGCCTACCACCCGCAAACGGACAGCCAGACCGTTAACCAAGAAGTTGAGCAATACATGTGGGTGTTCACAAATTTCTTACAAGACAACTGGGTGAATTGGCTATCGCTAGCGGAGTTCGGCTACAACAATAAGGTGCACATGCCAACAGGCGTTAGCCCGTTCTTTGCAATGCTCGGTTCTCACCCGCGGAAAGGGACCGAGCCCCAGCTCAAGGTGCCCACGGAAGCGGTGGACAACTTCGCAAAATGAATACACATAGTGCGAGAAGAGGTGGCCACTTCAATGAGGGTGGCACAAGAAACAATGAAACGCTTCTACAACTGAAAGCGAGGGGAAGATCCCGGGTACAACCTGGGGGATGAGGTGTACCTAAGGTAGGCCCCATCCACCCTCGGCAAATGTCATGTGAAGTTTCTCTTTTCAGAAAATGACCCCGCAGAATAATCCGGAGTTAACCTAGTGTCAAACCCCTCGACCACATTGTAGATATGTATCATATGTATTTTATCGCTGCAAAGTTTGGGGTCCAAAGCTTTGTTCTGCTTCGGAATTACGCGTCCATCAAATGACCGGTTTCACATCAGAAATTGATGGCTCGGCCCATGCCTCGTTGAATCGTATAATTAAGGGACACAGGAATACCTGAGTGCCCCAAGTTTTTTTCTGTAGCAACTATGTATGTGTAGGCATAATCTGGTCGAAGGAATTCACTGTAGCTTCATTTATTCTTGCGGCACTCATTTGTTTCTCTCACTGTGCCAGATAAGGAAACTTCACGTGATGTTTGCCGTGGGTGGATGGGGCCTACCTTATCAGGGAAGAATCTTGTAACACAGATGATAAACACCACGGACCCTTCAAAGTCCTCTGAAAGGTCAGTGTGCTACCCTACGAGTTGAAACTTCCGGAGACGTGGAAGGTGCATCCCGTATTAAACACCGTGTTCCTGCGTCCCTGGAAACCCAAAAGACGGCACCACCCCCCCCCCCCCCCCCCCCCCCCCCTCCGGATGTGCGAGATGGTGTGGACGTGTACGAAGTGGGAGATGTTTTGTGGCTTAAGAAGACAAAGAACTCCTTGAGGTATTATATATGATGGGAGGGGTATCTGAAGGAGGAATACACCTGGGAACCACGGTGCCACCTGGCGGGGGCTGAGGGAGCCCTCGGGGAATTCTACAAGAAGAACCTGGCGGCGCCAAGGGAAATCCGAATGGGAAGGGAGGTTGGAAGATAGACAACCCTGCTCGACCCTAAGCCCCATGCTTCAGAGACAAAATAACGCACGGGTTAACCTAACGCTCAGGTTATTCAACTTCGATGCAATGTGGAATAACCCGGATGCCGAGGTTTGGGTCATCAATGCCAACAACGGATCAGGTATCCCATCAGGTGCATCATTGATTCCTTTATTTCAACTTTCCTTTGATTACTTTCCAACCATCACCCACTCTGCCACATTACATGCTGCGCTGTCAACCGTTGCTGGCAACCCCTCCAACGTATTTCACATTTATTCCGTTACTTAGCTACCAGTTACTACACATTTTAGTATAAAAACCCTACGTACAGCTCTGTATTCTTTACACCATTCTAGTCTATTCTCCAGAGCTTAATTGGATTAACGCAAAATATTTCTGTATCACCAGTCGCCTATGTCACAGTAACCCTGCTAGTTAAGACTCTGACAACAGAGGTCAATGGTAGCAGAAGTAGTCGCCCTCAAATGGTGCTTTCATCCAGAGGGATAAATGAAGAAGCATTTAACGGAGCAGGCATGTGGTTACATTAACTTGAGTACATATGCATTGGTCAACACATGTGGGATGGTGGAATGCTTTTGTTTCCAGTAATTTATCTTGAGTTGAGTCTGTTATTCAAACAACTAATCAAAGAGATTCATACCTTCATCCCTGTCCTTGGAAGGGGCTGTGATTAACGGCTGTCCCATGTTTCAAGAAGGCCCCCATCCCAAATCTTCAAGCAGAAAAAATGATGTGTGTTGATGAAGGGAATGGGAGCTGTCCCATGTTTCAAGAAGGCCCCAATCCCAAATCTTTCTGTAAGGCTTCAAGCAAAAAAGGTGATGCGTGTTGATGAAGGGAATGGGAGGTCTTACAATCTGGATAGGGATAGGAGGTGGGGATGAGTGAAGCTGAGAGTAAAGAGGGAGGGCAAAGCACACACCATGGGCTGGAGACAAGAAGGGGAGAAAAGTGAGCAAGATAAACATGGGCGATGGGGGAAAATCATGCGACGAGAAGACGATAAAAAGTGAGCAAGACAAACATGGGTGATGGGGGAAAAGCACGCACTTCCTAGAGGGGAGAAGGGGAGAAAAAGTGAGCAAGACAAACATGGACAATGGGAGAAAAGCACGCACGAACTAGAGACGAGAAGGGAAGAAAAGGTGAGCAGGACAGACATGGGTGATGGGGGAAAAGCACACACTCTCTATAGACAAGAAGGGGAGAAAAATTGAGCAAGACAAACATGGGTGATGGGGGAAAAGCACACACACTCTATAGACAAGAAGGGGAGAAAAAGTGAGCAAGACAAACACAAGTGATGGGGGAAAAGCACGCACTTCCTAGAGACGAGAACGGAAGAAAAAGTGAGCAAGACAAACATGGGCGACGAGGGAAAAGCACGCACGGGCTAGAGACAAGAAAGGGAGAAAACATGAGCAAGACAAACATGGGCGATGGGGGAAAAGCACGCACGTCCTAGAGGCGAGAATGCAAAAGAAGTGAGCAAGACAAACATGGGTGATGGGGGAAAAGCACGCACGGCCTAGAGGCAAGAAGGTGAGAAAAAGTGAGCAAGACAAATATGGACGATGGGGGAAAAGCACGCACAAACTAGACGAGAAGGGGAAAATAAGTGAGCAAGACAAGCATGGGAGATGGGGGAAAAGCACGCACAAGCTAGAGACGAGAAGGCGAGAAACATTGAGCAAGACAAACATGGGCAATGAGGGAAAAGCACGCACGGGCTAGAGACAAGAAAGGGAGAAAACATGAGCAAGACAAACATGGGCGATGGGGGAAAAGCACGCACGTCCTAGAGGCGAGAACACGAAAAAAGTGAGCAAGACAAACATGAGTGATGGGGGAAAAGCACGCACTTCCTAGAGACGAGAACGGAAGAAAAAGTGAGCAAGACAAACATGAGCAATGGGAGAAAAGCACGCACAAACTGGAGACGAGAAGGCAAGAAAGTGAGCAAGACAGACATGGGTGATGGGGGAAAAACATGCACCTCCTAGAAACGAGAAGGGGAGAAAAAGTGAGCAAGACAAACATGGGCAATGGGAGAAAAGCACGCACGAACTGGAGACGAGAAGGGGAGAAAGTGAGCGAGACAGACATGGGTGATGGGGGAAAAGCACGCACAAACTGGAGACGAGAAGGGGAGAAAAATTGAGCAAGACAAACATGGGTGATGGGGGAAAAGCACACACTCTCTATAGACGAGAAGGGGAGAAAAAGTGAGCAAGACAAACATGGGTGATGGGGGAAAAGCACACACGCTCTAGAGACGAGAAGGGAAGAAAAAGTGAGCAAGACAAACATGAGCAATGGGAGAAAAGCACGCACAAACTGGAGACGAGAAGGGGAGAAAGTGAGCAAGACAGACATGGGTGATGGGGGAAAAGCACGCACAAACTATAGACGAGAAGGGGAGAAAGTGAGCAAAACAGACATGGGCGACGAGGGAAAAGCACGCACGGGCTAGAGACAAGAAGGGGAGAAAAATTGAGCAAGACAAACATGGGTGACGAGGGAAAAGCACGCACGGGCTAGAGACAAGAAAGGGAGAAAACATGAGCAAGACAAACATGGGTGATGGGGGAAAAGCACACACAAGCTAGAGACGAGAAGGCGAGAAACATTGAGCAAGACAAATATGGGCAATGAGGGAAAAGCACGCACGGGCTAGAGACAAGAAAGGGAGAAAACATGAGCAAGACAAACATGGGCGATGGGGGAAAAGCACGCACGTCCTAGAGGCGAGAACGCAAAAGAAGTGAGCAAGACAAACATGAGTGATGGGGGAAAAGCACACACAAACTGGAGACGAGAAGGGGAGAAAGTGAGCAAGACAGACATGGGTGATGGGGGAAAAGCACACACTCTCTATAGACGAGAAGGGGAGAAAAATTGAGCAAGACAAACATGGGTGATGGGAGAAAAGCACACACGCTCTATAGACGAGAAGGGGAGAAAAATTGAGCAAGACAAACATGGGTGATGGGGGAAAAGCACACACTTCCTAGAGACCAGAAGGGGAGAAAGAGTGAGCAAGACAAACATGGGCAATGGGAGAAAAGCACGCACTCCCTATGGACGAGAAGGGGAGAAAAATTGAGCAAGACAAACATGGGCAATGGGGATAAGCACGCACGAGCTAGAGACAAGAAAGGGAGAAAACATGAGCAAGACAAACATGGGCGATGGGGGAAAAGCACGCACGTCCTAGAGGCGAGAACGCAAAAGAAGTGAGCAAGACAGACATGGGTGATGGGGGAAAAACATGCACCTCCTAGAAACGAGAAGGGGAGAAAAAGTGAGCAAGACAAACATGGGCAATGGGAAAAAAGCACGCACGAACTAGAGACGAGAACGGAAGAAAAAGTGAGGAAGACAAACATGAGCAATGGGAGAAAAGCACGCACAATCTGGAGACGAGAAGGGGAGAAAGTGAGCGAGACAGACATGGGTGATGGGGGAAAGCACGCACGTCCTAGAGGCGAGAACACAAAAGAAGTGAGCAAGACAAACATGAGTGATGGGGGAAAAGCACACACAAACTGGAGACGAGAAGGGGAGAAAGTGAGCAAGACAGACATGGGTGATGGGGGAAAAGCACACACTCTCTATAGACGAGAAGGGGAGAAAAATTGAGCAAGACAAACATGGGTGATGGGAGAAAAGCACACACACTCTATAGACGAGAAGGGGAGAAAAATTGAGCAAGACAAACATGGGCAATGGGGATAAGCACGCACGGGCTAGAGGCGAAAAGGTGAGTAAAAGTGAGCAAGACAAACATGGGCAATGGGAGAAAAGCACACACTCTCTATGGACGAGAAGGGGAGAAAAATTGAGCAAGACAAACATGGGCAATGGGGATAAGCACGCACGAGCTAGAGGCGAAAAGGTGAGTAAAAGTGAGCAAGACAAACATGAGTCATGGGGGGAAAGCACACACTTCCTAGAGACGAGAAGTGGAGAAGAAAGTGAGCAAGACAAACATGGGCAATGGGAGAAAAGCACGCACTCTCTATAGACGAGAAGGGGAGAAAAAGTGAGCAAAACAAACATGGGTGATGGGGGAAAAGCACGCACTTCCTATGAACCAGCGGAATTACCTCGAATCAGTGCACTCATGCCTTTCATGTTGGCCTGCCACACACTTTTGCCTTCATTAATATGCCCAAAATTCCTTCCATCCTGTGTTTATCAGTACCTTCCTGGAAGATCATTATTCACGTAGCTCTCTCCCTCATATTTTGATCTCACCTTCAACAGCCCCCACCCCGCAGCAGCTACGTCAAGGAATACCGACCACGAGTCTGCTTTCCAGACATCAAAAACTGCTTCCTTCACCATCTCTCCCAACAAGTTCCACATCCTCTCATCTTCCCATGTTGTGCCTCCTTCCACCGCCTGTCGCAAGTGTTGAGACCAGTGTTGAACGGAATATATCACAACAACATCAGACTGGCTCCCTGCCTTGACAATGACCTCCAAACAGCTTTTTGCTGTTAAAAAGTGTGCATGGCCCGTGAGGATATGGAATTCTGCTGGTGCATGTGTATCCATGATATAATCCCGGAAAGATTTGTGCATTTGTGGTGTTGCTTCCTCAAACAATGTGATTGTGCCTGGAATCAAGACACTGCGCATCTGCTGCAGGAAGTGGCGAACATCCAAGTTGCCCATGGGTATATCAGCCAGCAAAGCAATGATTTGAGAAATGGTCAACTGTTCTTGAAGGACAAGGATTGTTCCAATAACATGCTGAAAGCTGGCTAATCGAGCCCTGTGCCGTTGCTCATTCCGTGGCGGATTGTCTATGTTCTCAAACGAGGTCAGAATGAGCTTGTACAGATCCTCGAGCTGGCCGAGACCACCCTCCTGAGTCAAGTTATTAAAGACCCAACTTTGACAAGCCCTCCCGTGCTCGTCAATCTGGTCCTCAATCCAGTGAAGAGCAGTTGCTGCATAGTGGAAGAGGCCATCTGCCTTGCTGCATAACTTCTGAACTTCCCAAGGTGTTGGCCAAGGCTTCCAGTCATGTGGTGTAATATCCTTCATCCTTGCAGCAATGAAGTTGTTAACTTCCTCCCCAGAATCATCTGTGGTGAGCATCTGCTGCTTGAACATTGTGAGCATCAGAGTTTTAGACTTGGAGATGTCGGCCCAATGCTCTGGTCGAGAAGTAATGAGGAATCGAACATTCTGGGGAAGGTCACAGTTCTTTGGTGCAATTGATTCCAGGATCTCTAGTACGCTCTTGGAGGCATTCTCGAGCTCATCCAGTGCATCAATAAGAATGATGACCGCAGTGTGAGATTTGGAGAGTTCCCAGATTGGAGCTAATAAAAGTTGCTCTACTTGCTGTTTCCTAGTAGGAGGGAAGCCACACTCCAACACATCATGAATAATGCCAGCAGCAGCTGGAGAGAATTCGGCAAGCTGCAGTGCAATAGTGGAAATAATTTTGGCTGGATTGATTGTTTCGGGGATGTTACGAGAGATGAAGAACTGAGCTGCGACGGGTGTGCCCTTCTCGCGAAGATTGTCCACAATAGTCGCAGAGAGTGTTGATTTGCCGCTGCCTGCTATACCTGTAATCCAGAAGATATGTTCATTGGTGCCAGGCTGTGGTGATAGCCACTTCAAGATGTCCACTTGGATTTTGACACGAGTACCAGGTGCACAAAGACTCTTGCTCTGATCTGTACATTTATGCCGTGCTGCAATATGGTTGGCAAGCTTCTCCTTGATCAATCGGATTTCTTTGAATTGGTTCATCAGCTCCAATTTTTTTTGCAAGCCATAGAAGAGCATACTAGTTGCATGGGGATCTGTGAGAGTGACATTGCTGTTGTGGATATCAAACTGGTTCCCTTGACCTAGTCCACCATGACCACCCTGTTCCCTACCCCGGCCTCCAGAGCCCCCAGTCCCACCATAGACTAATAACCAATGAATGAGCTATGACCTAGATTCAAGCAATATGACAAATACCAGCCAGGTTGTAAGTCGACCCAACTGGCATAGCAAATCATTCTGAGTGGGCAAGCAAATACACGTTATATATCTCGAGATGACTCACCAGGTGTGGACCGCACAGTATCCGATGTATCTAGGTTTATTCATGAATTACTGCCGGTATGTGGAATAACAAGACGCACAAGTCCGAGCGGTATCGCCTCCTTTCAACGAATCTGCCCCCCTATCGACGCCCCTGGGTGCACCTCCAGGGTTAGATGGCAAGACTAGGTTGAAGCAATCAGCAGTGGCTAGAACACGAACGAAAAGACTCACTCCCAGTTCCACCATGTGACAATCCTCGCCTGTTAGATGGCGCTGGCGTTGTGCTTCGAGATGGCTGCGGATAGGGTGCCGGAGTGTGTTTCTGAGTATTTTTGCGCCGTTCGTCCTTGCGCTTGTTGCGCCGGTTGGGCTTTGGCTGTTCAGACATGGTCGTTGTGGAAAGAAAGGTGGAAAGGACGTTGCAACGTGTGGTCGAAGCTCAGTTCCAAGTCCCACGTCACTCTGTGGCGCCGACGGCCATCTATGATCTCAATCGATCCTGACAGGTTCCATGTACATGCCATGCATCCGCGCGGACAGGGTTCTTGAATTCTCGCCCCAAGACCCACGCTTTGAAGGACGCCTGATTATTATTTTTTGCCTAATGTCAGGACCGTTTGGCCTCAGAATTGGTACAGTTCGAGCTGCCCTAGTTCCAAGCGAACACGCATCCTAATCTCTTCGTCAACGTTTCAATTAATTTCAACTCTCATCCAATTCAGAGGACGTCCACTCATCATACGCCACACCGTCTGATCTTCTCGTCTCGTAACCCAGTAGTGGCACCCATGGGTCTATTCTCAATACATGCCGCTCGAATCTCCGCGCTAGCACCTCACTCACATTTGGAGCCCTCCCCACCCACGCCCACGCCACAGCCGTGGTGCTCCGCGAGCGCGTCCCGTGCGGCCAGAAGATCGAATCCGTTGGGAGCCCGCTCTACAGCGAGAATCGGCTAGAAAATGATCCCAGCAAGTGCAAAGAGGTGTCATATTTGACTGCCGATGGTTCCAAGAGCGACCCGAAGACTTAATTCCTCGGTTCCCGTTACATCCCTGCCGGTTTGCAAGTATTATTTATCTCCCAAGTCTCTCCGACTCTCGAGTTTGAAATTTCAAGCCTCAACTGCTTTGAGGCCCCCCATGATTTCTGAGCAGTTTTGAATGGCAGCTGTGATTTGCTAGAGACTCATCAGAGCAGAAGGCGTGAAAAGCGAGAAGGACACGTCGAAAGCAAAGGCGCGCCGGGCGCATCAATGTGTCTCTCTATTTGCTGACAACGCCCGAGAGCTCCACATCAATTCTATTCTACGCGCCCGTCGGCGTTGACAGATCTTGATCGACGTGCGCGTAGATTCTCTACGTAGAATGATTTCCCAACGGATCCGACGTCCTCCGTGCGGCGTGGATCACGGCCTGCGCATACTGCGCTATCCCGGCCGTCCTCGCACCGCTGACGCATACACCCCTTCATTCTAGTGCTCACCGATATGCGCATGCCCGCAACGATCGATGCGCACGATCTGCACGCGTGGCTCTCCGTGCCTCCCCACCATCCCGCCCGCCGCCGCCTACTTCTCCATCTCTAGCCCCTCGACTTCCTCCTTGGCGCGCCGGCACCCTACACGCATCGCAGGACGGTGCGCGACGCAACTCTGGAGTTCGCCCCGTTTACGCGCACGGTTATCCGCGTCAACGGCCCGGGGGTACGAGGGCGCAGCGGGGGCGTACATATACGGATCTTGATGCATTGATGAGGTGAGTTTTTTTGGCTCGTCTTTTGCTTCCTTCTCCATTTGCGCTGGTCATAATTTACTCCTTTCTTTCATACACACCATCCACTCTACCTCGCCCTTCCTCGCGCACACCCCCCGCACCTTTCTGCTCGACCATGGTTCATCCCTCCTTCGTTCCTCCATCGCATCCTTCGCGTGCGACTTCACTCTTCTAGCTTCTTTCTTATCCACCGATGATTCTGTCTTTTCATTCGCGCTAACACCGTCCTTCCCTCTCTACCACCCGCTTCGCGCTTCCCTTCGCAATCCTGGCCCTCGTCGTCCATCTCTCCTCGCTTCTTCTGCGCACCCCCCACCGTACTTTCCCTCCATCGCTGACTTCGTCTTCTTGGCGCTTGCGCCTTGGGGCTGCCGCCCGTGCCCGTCGCCACGGTTCCACGGGTCTCGTGGCACGGGTGCCGTGCCCGTACCGTCCAACATTTTTGAACCTCTTCAGCGGCACGGTCACGGCACGGGTTCGAGCCGTGGACACCCGTTGAAACACGGCCGTCCCGGCCGTGAGACGGGTGCTGCCCGAGCAATATTTTCTGTCAGTATTTCTACCCCAAATGAACTAATATAAATGTACTAGGATACCACATTACCCTCAATCTAATTTCTTACCCACTCACCTGTAGAACTTGAAAACTTCGAACTCGGACGGCAATTTCCGAGAGTGATGGCGGAGTTTCAACTCTGAACTTCAACCACGATTCCAACTGTACTGATCGAAAATGGCTCGGTATCGAAGTAAGACAATACTTGCAGATCATGCATCAAATATGTCTCCTTTCAATTTCTAACACCCAAATTTGACTTAGGTTTAGGATTTTCTTGCCGTTGCAGTATTCGGCAGATGAAAAATCAGTGAAAGCACCCGCTAACCAGCTGAAAATGCACTTGGACGCTCCTCTAGCAATTCATGTAGAACTTGACTCATTAGCTGGACTCTGCATCTCGCTGCGCCCCCGACTACGAAGGCGGGGCAGAAGGAGAAGGCGGAGACTGCCGCCGCCGCTGTTCGTGCTAACGGTAATATCACGCGCATTGGCGGCAAACTCATCGCCGTTGAGGCCAAGGTGGACGCACAGGCGCTCTACATAGCCAACCAGCTTCGAGCTCTCGAGTCGAAGATCGCGCATCTGAACCCGGGCAAAATGGAGTCAGAGATCCAACTCCTCCAGGGTATGCTCCGCAACGGCCTCGACTCCATGGAATTCAAGGTGCGCGCCGCTGGTGGCGCCGCCGCCGACGGTCGCGTCTCCCTCCACGGTTCGCAACTTGCCGAGCTCACGGATGGGGTCGACACCCTGCACCACCGCCTCGATCGCTTCACCTCTTCGCTCTTTGACGACACCGGCGCTCCCGGGTACGCATTCTGCGACGTCATTGTCATCGTCCGAGTTTGCGGTTGGGGGCAAGAAGCGCAAGGGCGATGAGCTCTCCGCGGAGTCGAACAAGGGCGGGAGGCCCAACAAGGCCAGTTATCACCACTGGGTGCTGCTGGGCCCGGTGAATACTGACACGAAGGCCACGGGCCCGGCGCCGAACTTCTTCAGGAAGGTCTTGGATGGTGCCGGGCTTGGGAAGCTCGTACTCCCCTCGCACTACATCGAGCGCTTGCAGTCGGACCCCGCCTTCCTCAGTGTGGGATTCACGGGCGCGAACGAGGCGAACATGTTCATTGGGGCGTGGTCTGGTGCAATCATCGACCCCGCGTTGCGTGCAATTACCGCGCGGCTCGCAACCACTGCCGGTGCCTCGACCTCGAACTACTCTTTTCCTGACGGGAAACTAGGCGGGACTGGCGGTCGATTGCGCAATGTGCCTGTAGTTACACGAAGTAATGATTTGTCTATACTATCATGGCCACAGGGAGGATTGTAGAATAAGGTCGGTTTGCCTACTCACCATGCAGGGCCTCGGAAAGAGCCAGATCGACACCGCAGACGGCCATCCTCGCGCCAAGCGAAGGCTGATCAACCTAACACCGAATACCAACGGGATACACGCCCGCCCAAACAACCACTCCTCTCCGCACACAGCATGCGAACGCAGCCTCCCCGGCGCCATCCGCCCGCAAAAAGCGATGGGATAAGGAACGAAATATAATGAAGCTTAGCTGGACTGGAGCTGACGCTCCTGATCCCCACCATATTTTGTCCCGCAGATGCACCAAAAGCGACGTATGCTACGTAGCGCATCACGGAAAGAGTTGTGCTACCGTGCTCCGCGAAGAATAGGCCAAAGAAAGAAGAAAGCACCTCGTCCACGCGGAATCCAGCCGAAAGAAGATGGAAGATGTCTTCTTCCCTCCTCAGCAACGCTCTCCAGGAGCCTGCATCAAACGCTCCGCTCGAATGCTTTGCCCTCACCCGCGCTACGGACAAATGTGCCACCGCACCTCCCCTCCAAAGTAAGAAAGAGAAGGCTCCTCTCATCCCCGACGTGATGCGCGAGGTGAAATGAAGCCTGGAACGTGCCCGAGGCACACCGAGTTATAATGATTGCTCCAGCGACATCGCACGCTCCGCCCACGCTACACAGAGAAAAGGTATGGAAGAAAGTGGAGAATGAGCATCACCGACACGGACTCGCCCGTCCGCCCAAACGGCGTAAAAATGGGCACACTCGTATTCCGGGGAGAGTACGCCGGCATAGGCTATGCTCCGCCTCCCAGCGCCCAGCCAAAGAAGGAAAAGATAATAGGAGACTGCAGAAAGTAAGCCCAGACGACACTCCGTGCGCGCTCCTGGCGCTCGAGTAAAGACATTCCCTCCGACTCCAAGGAAGGGCTATGCACAAACATCGCGGCCTCCAGCGCATCTCCCCGATCTCATCGTAGTAGACGGCGATATTGATGCGCGCACGCACATGTGCAAGGAGCCGCAAAACAAAGGAGGAGGCGGATCCTGCCCTCCGTTCCCGTCTGGTGCCCGCCAATCCGCCATCGCTCGCGAAAGTAGCCAAAATAAGATAAGAGAAGACGGCCGGGGAAACGGAGGAAGAGGATGTCACATCCTCAGACGAAGTCCCCTTCGGTCGACGACAAAAAAGAAGCCCGCCGCACTCGATCCACGAAAAGGAAAACCTCTCCCGATGCTTTCCCTTGCGCTCGGGTCCTTGGTTCCTTCGGCCTCGGGTCCTTAGCTCCTTCGACCTCGGGTGGATGCGACACACGTAACGACCAACGTGGACGCGGGAGATTCGCCGCAGGTCGCTTGGTGGCATGTGTAGTGTGAGCTGGCGTCCTGCAGCGTGCGTCAGCGTCGGCATTTTCCTCGAGCCAGACGTGTATAGAGCAGAGAAGATAACATGGAAGTGCGAGGGCGGACGAAAACGAGGGCAATGACGCGCGCGAGGAGGAAAGCCACGCACCTCTGCTTTGCTTGGTGTTGTTGTTCGTGCACCTGTCGACAGCGGCCGGCAGCACCGACGTCGAAGGCCAGAAGATCGAAGATCGAAGGCCGCAAGCTCGAAGGGTTTCTCGAGTGAAGGCCTGCGCACCGCGCCGCGTGTGCTATGCGTGTGCTATGTATGCTGGAGAAACGAAAAAAAAAATAAGCACCGGGCATCGAAGGACTGGGTTGGACCTACGTTCCGTTCCGTAACACACACTCGTAAAGCACCCTGTCGATGTCTTGGTTGTCCCGACCACCACTATCACCACTGGGGGCACCGGCACCACAGGTGTGCGCGGCGCATCACGAACCCCGCGCCCGCATCGCGCTCCCGCCTGCGTGAAGCCACCCCGTTCCCCGTTCCCGTCTTCGTACATCCTGTCTGAATATCTTTGTGCATACTCCCTCCTCCGCATTCCCATCCTCTCTTGCCCACATCCTCCTCGTCGTCTGCGGCGACGTCAAAGGCGGGAGGGCGGAGGGCTGCGAACGTCGTGTGCTAACGAAAACGACATCAGCGCCGGATGAGTATGTGCCGTAGCGCACCACATACCAGGCTTGAGGGAGGCGGTCGCCAGACGTACGTCTGTGAACTGCGAGCACCGTGTCGCTGTGAGGGGAACGAGCAGCGCGTGAGTCCGCGCGAAGGAGAGAATCAAGAGATGAAGGAGACCTACGCACCGTACGGCTTGGAAGCACTCCCGCACACCAAACACCCCGCCGTCGCCGTCACATCCAGCGCGATTCGATTCGCAGCATCGAGCGCACTACGGAGGTATACGCACGCCGCACGCCTACGTCCACGCATCCCGCTTTGCAATTCCCCGTTCCGGCCCCCTAACCAACCAACGTGGATGCGCACAGTGGCGCCGACGCCGGACCGGACGGGGAGGGGCATGTACAGCGCATGCTCCGCCCGTCCTCGCTCGCCACCAAAACCACCACCCCACCGCACCGCCCCACTGCCGCGCCGCGCCGAGCGCCCACCACGCCAAAAAAAAAATGCTCGCCGCCGCCTGTCCGACCCGCAACGGCACGAGGAAGCGCACGAGCACGGCGCCGCGGTGCTGTGCGTGAGTCGCTCCAGTTCCCAGCGACCGGACGCCCAAGGGCACGAGCACGAGCACGGCGGCGGCGCTTGCTACTAATATTCTCCGGGCTTTGGCGCAGCGCGGTGACACCGCCCCGGGCGCGGATGGGCAGGAATACGAGTCGGGCACGCCGCACGCCGCACACTCCGCGCAGCCTGGGCGGGGAACTGTCATTCAGACGGAAGGTGCCAGTGTAGAGAGTGGGCGAATGCAGCGCGAGCCCGATGTGGCGGCACCAGCGTGACCGTCGGTTGTCGGCTCCGGCGCCGGCCCTGGCACGTCGAGGACCATGCAAAGGAGACGAAGTGCACGCGTGCATGGCGGGGACGAGAGGACGGGGACGGGGACGAGCCAACACACGCACACGCGTGTCAATGCATACGTGCGCACACCGTTCGCGCGTGTTCCAGATTCCGGGCGCTGATTCCAGAGAAGTAGAAATGCTGAATGCTGAGCGCTGAGCGCCGAAACCACGCGAGGACGACGCTGAAGACGAGGATGAAGGAAACTACGCCAGCGTAGGCGGAGCGCGCGCGTATGTACGCGGTGGGTGTGTGAGTGGGCGACTGCGGTACCAGCCGTCAGCGTCGGGGGCGGCGTCAGCGCGTAACAGGTGTGCGGACGCAGACGTGTCAATTAATTTTGTGCTTGCTTTTGTGTTCATGTTTGAGCTTGAGCGGGACGGGGGAACAAAGACGGGATGCAAAAGAATTTGCGAAGACCGCGCGTATGTGGATGCAGCGGGAGCGGGAGTTGGTGGTGCGCAAGAGGACGCGGAGAGAGAGTGCGAGTACGAGTTGGTTGCACGCGGGAGGGCACAGGTGTGCGTCTGTGGGCGCGCACCACCAGTACAAGTACGTGCATGACGGTTTCGATCGAGGTCGCACCGTGCGCGTGTGCGGAAGAGAAGATGTAGAGTGGAAGAGTCGGAGGGCTGAAGCACCACCGAAGAGAGCGCGTAGAGGCCGCCCACGGCGGAGCGCAGGAGCAGATCGTTTGGGGTTTGTGCGGCTCGGCGATGACGATAGAGTCAGGGTTAGTGAGGCGGAAGCGCTCGGCGAGGCTCCTCACCCAGTCCGAATCGACCCCGTTCACCTCTGCTTTCGCGCAGCCCGATGCCGCGCTGTTGAACGGCGCGCGTTTCCGTCATTAGAAGCGGCAGATGGAGGGCGCGGGCTGACAGCCTATAGCTATACCGAGGCTCTGCGGACGTTTCAGTGGTAGATAAAATAAGATGAACGTGGCAGGAGACAACGAGCCTTGGCAAGTTTGACTTGTCGCGTACGCCTGAGCTTGACGACGACGTCCTGTAAACCCGAATTCCGTCCTACGCGTTGGCGCGTCCCAGGCAGGCAAGCGCAACTGGAGCCAGCGCCTCTGCACTCCCCTCCATCCGCCGCCAATCGCCTGCCTTGAATCCACCTCCCGGTGCGAGTCGCATGCGCGAGGATGGTCCAAGACAGACCCTGTCACTGCTTCATCCTCCCGACGGCTTCCATAGAAGACCCCTGCACCAGACGTCGGCGCGCTTGAAGTTCATTGAAGTTGACTTTTGAATAGTCTGTAGTTAACCGCGCGATCAATGTAAGGAGGGTCCGGTTATTACATAATCTTCGGAGTTTGAAATTCCCCTCTCACCATCCAGTGCCTATAGCTCCTCAATTCACTCAGGCCAAATGGCCAATCCTCTCATATTTGTACTCCCTCATAAGCTGTCAGCTCGGAATATTGCCTAGGTGCTAGATTAGACACAGAGGAAAAGCATTGCTTGGTCAGCGGCCAAGCCGTCAAAATTCGGCATCGCGCTACTCAATCCAGGCGGGAAATTGTGAGAGAGGAAGTTATCATAGCTCAGTGACTGGGTAGGAATCAACCAGCAGACACGTGGAATACACGTCCTCAAGTCCAATCCAGCATCGAGAAAATTGATAAGGCGACCCTCCGATCAAACGTCAACGGGAATCGACAGACTACAATAAACGAGGTACGAGATTTTTTGTAGCGTCTGTTTATAAGAGACTAACTTTTGAAGGTGAGTGTTAGACAGTGTTACCGTCCGGGCCGCATTACGAACGTCGTACAGCCACCCCCTGTCAGTGGCTTCAGATTGCTTGAACGATTGAGCGACCGAAAAAAGCTGGGATATCCAAGTAAAAAAAAATCGGAACAGAGCATTCGAGTTTGAATTTGGTGGAAGATGCTTGAGGTAAATATGTGCACGTGCTTGAAATTGGCTTGGAGATTCCGAGTCTGCCCAAGCCTGTTTGTGAAGAAGGGGACTTTGCTCAGGGAAGAGTATTATTACATTACTTGATTTGAGATGGAAATCCAGTTCGGGTTTGAATCTGTGCTGTTTGACCGCGACATCTAGATACTCTTCGAGCTTCCTCCTAGTGCTGGCCATGGCCACAGCGTCGAGCGTAAAGCTCACGCCATCCGATCCCACCGGCGCGACGACGTGCAACTGAATAATTCAGCGTCCATACGAGGAATATTAATCCAAGTCCGTGCTAGCTTCTGCTTATTGTGTATCCGCTCACCTGCTTGAAATTTTACCGCACTGTAGTGTGCACCCCTTTTTCTAATTTGGAGATGATATTATTTTTGGGGCCACTGGAGAATCGAGGTTGTCGAATGCTGCCCACTAAGTCCTCGTACTCTCTCCCTAAAATTGGCGCGGTGCCGTGGGGACCCGAACTTTCGTATTTTTCTCGGGGATGTCTCTCGTTTTCGACTTAGCTGCAAACCGCTCTCTGGCAAGCAGGAACTTGCAATTACCGTACGTGTTACACTCGCATAGCAGTTCCATTTTCCTAGTCAACCGTGGGAATGGAAGTCCTTGTCTACGCTTTCTTTTGATTTGGGATGACCGTCAGTAAGCCTCAGCCAGCCGCAAGGACCACTTGTCAGCCATGGTCCGAGTTCACCGAGCCTCCATATACTTACATCCTGCGGGCCACCGCCACATGTCCGCGCTGTTATGGGATTTTGACGGCAACGCTCTGCTAACATCATCTCTGGCGGTCACACCCTTGCGATTTGAAAGTAAATATTTCGCTTGAATCGTTCCAGTTGAGGTAAAAGTAGTTTTTTTCGTACACGCACCGAGATTCAGTCGTAGTGGCCAACGAAACTCTCGGTCATTCGGTTAGTAAACCGCAGAACTTTCGACTTTGGTTCATGAATCATTTTCTCGATTTGATACTGTATTGGATGAGCGACATGTCAGAACATCGGCGTTGTCTTTTTCAGTCCGAGTCTTCACGACTGGTAGAAAGAGGTAAATAAAACGAAGCGAATTGAGCAGAGGTGAACGCCTCACCATCATTCCGTCTTCGACGACCTGACACCATTTTCCTGCAGACCCAATCCAGCAAGGAAGGACATGCGCATGCTAGCTCCAGCAAGCACAAATCCAACGCTTCCCCACACCATCGCATTCCAATCCCCAACACGGAACAGCAGCTCCATGCTGTAAAGATGGCCAAAATCGACCACCAGGAGGACAAACAAGAGGCGGCGCCAGGTTTTGAGGGAGTTGGTGGATGAGAGAACCAAGTACTCGTTCATGGCAAAGAGACCATAGAGATGACGAGTCAAGGCAACCTGGTTGGCCAGCTGGACCATGATGCCTTGAGTCGTCAAGGTCGGTGGCTCGAGTATTCCCCCAGGAAGACTGAGATCGTTGAGATAGTTGTTTGGCCGAACAAAGGCGGCATAATAAGCGCTTGCAAGGGGAAGATTGGCTCAATGTACAAGAAAAAGAGCTTGTAAATGGAGGGGATATTCGATTCCGACATGATGGTTGTCGCAAGAGGAGAGCGTGGTCACAACCAAGAGGTGGCAGATCGTGCGGATCTGCACACAGTTCAACCTACGTAATGCAGAGACCCACCACAAATATCAATAAACAAGCACGTCGCGTGAATCATGCCCTTGTAGACTCGCGGGCCAGTCGACGTCCACAGCGGTTACAATCAGTGGACCGGAGGTAGTACCAAATTAAGGTAGAACTCAAACAAAGACAACGTCAAACCAAAGAGAGAACCAACATCACGGTAACCTTGTGGTTCCGGTGTCGACGAGTTCCACGAGTTGATGAGTCATAGTGAATAGTCATCACCGGGCCGGCTGGTTCACGAGCCTACAGATTGGGCCATATTTCCTAGTGTATGACACGGGTTCGGGTAAACCCGCGGTATTACGGGTACGGGTGCCACGGGTGCGGGTGCGGTACTTGACTTTCTCAGCACCGCGAATACCGCAACCCGCGGCAGTCACTGCGTTCCGGGGCTCCGTCGGCACAGTGTGTTGACCTGGTGTTGACATGCGTAGACTCGGCTCGGCGCACTTGGCCGACCCGGCTCGGCGCATGTCAACCGATGTCAACACAACGTCGGCAGTAGATCGGCACAGGTCGCCACCTGTGCCGACGGGGCCACGGAACGCAGTGAGTACCGTACCCGAAATTACTGCGGTACTTAACCCGTGGTCCTCAAAAAGTCTTCTGAGGGATTTGAACCCAGGATCTGCTGTGTTCAAAGTGAAATTCTTGGCAAGAGCACTTACAACTGAGCTATGGAAGTATATTGGATGCTCATTATCAATTGTAGAAGGAAACAGGTTAGATTGAACCACAGGATTCCTTTTTGGGATGACAGGTAAACACTGATAAACAACACCTGATTTGACTTGTTCTCCACCACTACAGCCTCAATTTGGACCTCTTTTTTCCAGGAAAAAAGGTGAATTGAACTTCCTATTCATATAAGTGTTGGAACATTTTACATCTCTGAAAGGCCTTTTCTTTCGACCTCTGGAGTTGAATCAAAAGGTCATCACATCAAATTACACCATCATTTGTACCCCGCTTGGTCACAACGTGGGCAGTCACGCACTTGCCAAACTAGGCAATTCCAAATTTGGCTTCCTGCGGGCCTTCTGAGCCTCCTGGCCGTCGCGCCCCTCTTGCGCTGAAGCAGCACTACTGTACACCTTTTTTGCTTGTTTCGACCGCTTGGAACTGACTGCGCAACTGAAAAAGACCTCCTAGAGCCAGAAACGGCAAAGTTGCACGCGCTTACTTCAACTCTAGAAAATGACCCACTCGTCGGCGACAGAACAAACGCGCTTACCGGACTCCCCCAGATCTCAGAGGCACGCATCCTCAATCTCACCAACTACCTATCAGAGGATATCGGATTCAGGACCGTTAGCACATATGAACACTCTGTGGCGGATGCATGGATGGTTGAGGAAACCGGGTGTACGCGTCTAGGTACTCTATGTTAATACAAACACAGTGGAGTGCTCCACCCACACCCCGACCCAAATAAAAGAGGGTGGTGCGGCGCCGTGTCGGAGCCCCAGAGAGCTGCCCATCCATCCCATTGCACAAGAGAGAGAGCAAAGTGAAAGAGAATGAGCGCGAGAGTCAGAGCGAAGCGAGGGGAGAGGACACATGTCCTGACTCCATGTCCGCGTCCGGGAAGGAACCCATCCCATGTACGAACGGGCATCCAAAGAAAAAGAAAGTTTTCTCCTTCGTGAAAAAGGCCCCAAAAGAGGGAAGAAAACAAAACACTTCCCCCCACTCGCGCCCCCACTCCATCGACCGACCGACCACCCAATTGGCCGCCCCAAGAAAAAATGCGGTACAACCCCCGCTCCACGCCCCTTCTAACTCACTCCTCCAACACAATTGAGGAAAAGAGCGTCCACACTCAACCCACGAAAAAACAAAACTTCTCGAGTCCTTCGTCGGGTCCTCAGCTCCTTTGACCTCGGGTGGATGCGACGCACGTAACCGCTGACATAGATGCGGGAGGATTGCCAAAGTGCGGTGGGGCGCGTATTGTCGTATACACATATACAGTGTGAGCTGTGATCCTGCAGAGTGCGTCAGCGTCGGTATTTTCCTCGAGCCAGATTTGTATAGAGAGAAGGAAACGGAAGTGCGAGGGTGGGAGATGGGGGAGAAACGAGAACAAGTATGTAAGAAAGACAAGAGGGATCGTTGGAAGGAAGAGGGCAACGAGGGTAAGGACGCGCATGAGGAGGAAAGCCACACACCTCTGCTGTACTTGGTTTTGAAAATTGCTCTTATTCTTGCACCTGTAGATAGCGGCCGGCAGCACCTATGTTAAAGGCCAGAAGCTCGCAGGGTTGCTCGCGTGAAAGGAGGCTTGAGGCCCAAGCGCCGTGCTGCGTGTGTGTATACTAGAGAAGTAGAAAAATGAGCACCAAGATTGAAGTCCGTAACACATACTCGCAAAGTGGGTATCCCAACCACTGGGAGCACCAGCACCACAGGTGTGCAAAGCGCATCCCAAACTCTGTGCCCTCATCGCGCTCCTGCCACCGTGATCATGAAGCCGCCCCGTTCCCCGTTCCCGTTCCCATCTTCGTCATGCATCCTCTCTGACTCTCTCGTGCACACTCCCTCCTCCTCTCCGCCAGGAATATTGTGCCCACATCCTCCTCGTTGTCTGCAGCGATGCCAAAGGCGGGAGGCCAGAGGGCCAAGCGCTCAAATGGGGCGCACTGCAAACATTGTGCGCTGCTGAAAACGAAATCAGCACCGGATAAGCATGTGCCAGACCGCACCACATACCCCGCGCGCAGGCGTCCTAGGCTTGAGGGAGGGGGAGGCGGTCGCCTGATGTCCATCTGCATCTGTGTCGCTTCGCTGTGAATAGAACACACAAATGAGTCTGTCTGCGCAAAACAAAGGAATGGAGAAGGACGAAGACCCACCACGTGGTGCACCTGCGCGTCATACTCATCCTCACACCCGACCGTTACATGAATGCGCCAGCACCGGGGATGTGCACGAACATGAGCCCGCGCATGATGCACACACGCTCTCCACGCTTCCCGTGCATCTTCCAACCCCCGGCCCCCACCATACACCATACAAGCACGAGCACCCCCAGTCGCTCCACCCACGCCCTCCTCGACTCGTGCTTTGACTCGTTCCCATTGGCAGCTCCCAGTGTATGCTCCTGCCGGGCATCACCACAGCGGCGCCGCTGCCACCGCCGGGCGGGGACGCACGTCCTCACACGTTCCATCCACCCACCAGCACCCCTCCTCAACTCGTTCGCCACGCCCCGCTTCAACTCGTTCCCATTGGCAGCTCCCAGCACACCGCCCCTGCCGGGCCCCACCACAGCGGCACCGACGCCACCACCGGGCGGGACGCACGCTCCGCCTGTCCTCGCACGTGCCTTCCACCCACCAACGCCCCTCCCCGACTGCGTTCCAGCACCTCCCACATGGCTGCTACCGCCCCCACCCACTGGGGACGCGGAAGAAGACCGCAGCACCACCGCACCATGCGCGTGCAGCGAGACTGAGGGGGGGACGACGTGCATGCATGTGCGCAGCTCTGCCCTTCCCTCCGTTCGCACGTGGTCGACGAGTGGGATGGAACCGAACGACGTGCATACGCAGGCACAGCTCAGACCCACCCCCCACCCCGTCCCGCCCGTTCCCTCCACCAACTCCCAAACGCTCACTAGCACCCCCGCCCCCCACCGGGAACATGGAAAGCACTACCACCCACCGCAGCACCGTGCACGCGCAGCGAGACCGAGGGGGGACGACACACATGCACAGCTCCTCCCTCCCTCCATTCGCACGCGGATGATGAGTGGGATGGGACCGATAAGGGGAACGACGCGCGTACGCAGCTCTGCCCTTCCCTCTGTTCCAGCAAATTGTTGGTGCCGAAACTCGAAAGCCGGACATGGCAGCAACGAGGATGAAGCCATTGCCGTTGCAGACACAGCGAAAGGGGCACTTCAGTGGATTTGGGAGGAGAGCGCGTGCCGGTGCCGGTGTAATGAGAGTCCGATTCCGAGTTGGTTCGGACGTCAGTGGTTTGCGCAGCAGGAGAAGGTGAGGGAGGTGTAGAGGAAGTAGAGGATAAAGCCCTGATTTATGTGGTTTGTGCGTTTTGCGTTTTGTAAAGACAGCGCGTAGGACGCGCAGGAAGAGTGGGCAGTGTGTGTGGAGGAAGACGTGCAACACATACAGGCGAGTTCGATGTGATGCAGTGGATGCGGAGAGCGTTGGCCAGTTGCTGCACCTTGCACCACGACTCACGTGGCTGCAAAAACAAAGGTGCAGAATATCCAGACACAATGTGTCAAGTCGGTGTGGGTCTTGCTTGGTGACGCTGGGCGCTGGCGATGAGAAGTGCAGGGGGGAGTCCAGAGTGAAGCGTGGAAGACGCGCTAGAGGCACCCATCATCGCCGGGGTGTGGGCGAGGGTCTTGACATGGAGGGCAGTGTGTCTGCTCTTCAGGCAGCTCTAGTAATAAGGGTCAAACGCCGCGCGTTTGCGTTGTGATTGAGGCAGATGGCGGCAGTCGTCCTGGTAAAATGGGATGCGCGCTGGAGGCCTCTCTAGTAGTAGCGGGAGGTCATGACGAGCGTCGTGGCGGAGCACAGCTACACCTCGAATTGCAGACTTGATTTCGAGGCTCTGCGAAGGTGCAAGTCGAGGCATCAGGACAGAATATGCAAAGGAACGAACCTTGACTAGTTTGACTTGTCGTGCACAGCTGAGTTCCGCAATAAGGCCTGCGCACCCTGAAATTGTTCGACTTATAAGCTTACTTGAAGTTAGTCTTGTTGGTCTGCAATTGTCCTCGCAAGTTGTTAGTCTGTGTTAGTCTCCCGGAGGCAGAGTAGACTGAATTCCTTTGAACTTTCGTACCTCAAGATATTCCTTGATCTGACATCTGCTTTTTGATGTGGGGTGCTTACCGATAGGTCCCAAACGTGTCACGTGTTGACCATGCACGACCAAACATTGACTGTGTAGCCCCTCGTTTACCGCGTCTAGGACGTATTTAGTCCTTCATAGACCAGTAGCCCGTCATCAAGCTCACTTCCAGCAAATCCTGATTTGAATTTTGATGCTAGAGTGGAAATATTGGCACCTCACTCAATTTCACTTCTTCGGGAATTCAGCACAGTTTCTGGGATTCCAAGAGCAAAAGGAGGTTGAATAAAGCTCATGAAAGACATAAGATACAAATACAACTATGCTGGGCCATACAGAATGAATACAGGGATGCAGAACAAAGTTTACACGGGGAAACAAAAGAAAAATCCGAAGAATTTCATCGTCATTTGACAATGGCTGTGAGAAAACGGTACAGGAGCACTGTGATACAATTGGAGAGCCCCCGAGCGTTCCAACAGAGTCAAAATGGGGGATTTCACTGAGATACAGTGAATTCCGGCGGGTTTTGCTTGCAGTGGCTAATAGAGATGTAGGGACTCATTCAGCGACACAACTTTGACCCCTTAAGCTCCATAGACACTCAATAGTGAGCCACCAATGTTTCTAAGCCATCTGGAGCACCGCAAGCAGAGACTTCATTGTCATTTCGAGTAAATGATCAAGTTTTGCCTTGCGAGCACATCATCAAATACCACGACATGGGCGGGAAGAATAGCTGTCGAACGGGGCTCAGTACAATCAATAGATGACCCCATATCACCCTGCGAGCAGCTGAATGACTTACGGAGCGCAGGGACATCCATTGCCCGCAGAATCGAGTGTCTCCGTGTCCTACTCGTTTGTGACTATTTCCGGGTCTGTATTGGCGTTGAAAGGCCATCGTGAAGTGGGTATCCACTCTGTAGAGCCGCTGAGAGGTTGCTTTCAGCATGGTGTGTCGTTTCTGCGGCAGATAAGACAGGAGGAGAAGGTGACTGTGGCGACTACATCCTGCGTGAGTACGACATCGTTTTGAGCCCGGTTGCCTAGATATTGGAGATCAAGACGATCTAAAGGTACATTGAGGTGCTGGCCAAAGTACTTGCAGAACAAGGAGGAATGAGAGAGAACGAGGCGAAGATGCGCAAAAAGATAATGATCTTTGATTTCAAACCCTGCTTAGAGGCAGATAAGTCAGAGATTCAAAAGGACCTATCATTAAGGGTCATGCGTTAGAAAGCAGACGTCAGATAGGTATCTTGAGGCACGAAAGTTTGCGCCGGCTCTGAAATTTGTCTGCCTCAGGGAGACTAGCCTGTGTGTTAGTCAAGTGGATATGCCATGAGTCCTAGCCGGATAAGACCGGCTGCCATCATCATCACATAATGTGAAGCAATGGCCGTCAGTTCGAATCCCACGCAACGCAACCACCAGGTAGTTTGGGACGCGTTTATCGATTCGGCCAATCTCCTGCGCGAAGGGAAGTCCAGTTGGGCCTCTGATCTCATTATCATCCTTAGACGGCTACCCGAGCCCATTGAGGTTGGCCCGGACAACCTTCTCTTGATGGACTCTGTAAATGCCATTGAGAAAAGGATTGTACAAATTGTAGACACGGACCTCCAACGTGACATCAACCACTTAGTAAAAACTCACCTCCTTCGCAACCGGCTTGAAATGGGCAAAGACCGTTCCTTGGCTCTTGCACCTCGTCGCCTGAGGCATTATCTTACGGTTGTGGCAGCACCCGCACATTGCAATGCCCTCACTGGAATTCTACTTAGCGACCACCTTCTGAGCATCGAGAGATTACGGTACTCAACTCGCTATCGAGACCCTGTACCTCGCAATTTCAGACTGTGTAGGTTGTGCTGGGGGAGCGTCAAAGACGAAGTACATGCTCTGTTTGACTGCACCACGGAGCAGCACCTGATGCAGCTCTGGACTCGCTTTTTAGTCAGTCTCTCAGTCTGTGATTTGGATGTGCATGCACGCTGTGGTCAGATCACCAACTTTTTTTTTTTTTTATAACTCGTGTCCACGAGGAGAGATATCAAGTTATTTGCGAAGTACATTTACGATGTGTTGACTCTACTCGAAGAGTTCCCGTGTTACTTCCCAGTAGATTTCAGGAGTCCCTGTCTTCTTCCGTCTTATTGTGCAATGTGTAGGTGCTATTGGTGCCTATGCTACCTCAGCGATAGGGCTGTTGACAGTTGTAGCATACATTAGGACACATGTATGTCAGTACAATACCTGCTTGTTCCTTATAGGGTCCACGGCAGTAATACATCCTCCTCCTCCACCAGATTACAGACACAAGACTTGCAAGGATATGTGATTTTTCAACAGAATTCTACGCATCGGCTCGACGTAACCGAAGCTAAAACCTTTTACTTTCCACGGTTGAGGTGGACATTATTTTTGCAAATGGCAATAATCAATTTCCATTTAGGACTTTGCAAGGCTGATTGTTTCTGTTTTCGAAAAAGGAAACAGAGGGCAATAGTAGCAGATGTAGTCGCTCTCAAAGGGGGAGATGGTGCATTCATCCAGAGGGATAAATGATGAAGCATTTACAGCTGTTCCTAAAAACCTTGACACTCAATCGATTTTTTTCTTTGCCGATCGTTCCGAAAACGGATGCATCCCAATTCGGAATACGCGAGCTTACGCCAGATTTTTGAACGAAAAAGACATGAGGAATGGATCTGCGACACATTACTAATCTCATATACCATACCCCAATGCATACCGGCTGAAATCAGTGAGTTTTTGCTGATCTCGGAATCGCCCTCGGCGATCAATCAAATCGGGGGCCTGCCAAGCACGGACCGAAATGTCCGGTGCCCTTTTTGCGGGTGACTTCGGACCGTCATTCTTGAAGCCGGAATGGGGCCGGAAAGGTAGGATGAGTAGTAGATATGCTTCTATTGGCGTCAGACGGTGTATAATGCCACAGAGTCAATATTTGAAGTGGTCCGGAGGTATCCGACCAGATTTGAATAAATCCATTTTGGGAACGATCGAAGAAAAAAAAAAGTGACGAGTGTCAACCTTTTTAGGAACAGCTGTAACGGAGCAGGCATGTGGTTACATTAACTTGAGTACATATGCATTGGTCAACACATGTGGGATGGTGGAATGCTTTTGTTTCCAGTAATTTATCTTGAGTTGAGTCAGTTATCCAAACAACCGATCAAAGGGATTCATACCTTCATCCCTGTCCTTGAAAGGGGCTGTGATTAACGGCTGTCCCATGTTTCAAAAAGGCCCTCATCCCAAATCTTGCTGTAAGGCTTCAAGCAGAAAAGGTGATGTGTGTTCATGAAGGGAATAGGAGGTCTTACAATCTGGATAGGGATAGGAGGTGGGGATGAGTGAAGTTGAGGGTAAAGAGGGAGGGCAAAACACACACCATGAACTATAGAAGAGAAGGGGAGAGAAAGTGAGCAAGACAAACATGGGTGATGGGGGAAAAGCATGCACAGGCTAGAGACGAGAACACAAGAAAAAGTGAGCAAGACAAGCATGGGCAATGGGGAAAAAGCACACACTTCCTAGAGAAGAGATGGGGAGAACAAAGTGAGCAAGACAAACATGGGCGATGGGGGGAAAGCACACACTTCCTAGAGATGAGAAGGGGAGAAAAAGTAAGAAAGACAAACATGGGCAATGGGGGAAAAGCACGCACGGGCTGGAGACGAGAACACAAGAAAAAGTGAGCAAGACAAGCATGGGCAATGGGGGAAAAGCACGCACCTCCTAGAGACAAGAAGGGGAGAAAAACTGAGCAAGACAAACATGGGCGATGGGGGAAAATCACGCACAAACTAGAGACGATAAGGGGAGAAAAATTGAGCAAGACAAACATGGGTGATAGGGGAAAAGCACACACGGGCTAGAGACAAGAAAGGGAGAAAAAGTGAGCAACACAAACATGGATGATGGGGGAAAAGCACGCACTCCCTAGAGACGAGAAGGGGAGAAAAAGTGAGCAAGACAAACATGGACGATGGGGGAAAGGCACCGCACAAGCTAGAGATGAGAAGGTGAGAAAAGTGAGCAAGACAAACATGGGCGATGGGGGGAAAGCACGCACGAGCTAGAGACGAGAAGGGGAGAAAAAGTGAGCAAGACAAACATGGGCAATAGGGGAAAATCACGCACAAACTAGAGACGAGAAGGGGAGAAAAATTGAGCAAGACAAACATGGGTGATGGGGGAATAGCACGCACTTCCTAGAGACAAGAAGGCGAGAAAAACTGAGCAAGACAAACATGGGCGATGGGAGGAAAAGCACACACTCTCTAGAGACGAGAAGGGGAGAAAAAGTGAGCAAGACAAACATGGGTGATGGGAGAAAACCACCCACTCTCTATAGACGAGAAGGCAAGAAGAAAGTGAGCAAGACAAACATAGGTGATAGGGGCAAATCACACACTTCCTAGAGATGAAAAGGTGAGCAAAAGTGAGCAAGACAAACATGGGTGATAGGGGGCAGGCACACACTTCCTATGAACCAGCAGAATGACCTCTAATCAGTGGACTCATGCCATTCATGTTGGCCTGCCACACACTTTTGCTTTCATTAATATGCCCGAAATTATTTCCATCCTGTGTTTATCAATGCCTTCCTGGAGGATCATTATTCACTTAGCTCTCTCCCTCATATTTCGATCTCACCTTCAACAGCCCCCACCCCGCAGCAGCTACGTCAAGGAATATCGACCACGAGTATGCTTTCCAGACATCAAAAACTGCTTCCTTCACCATCTCTCCCAACAAGTTCCACATCCTCTCATCTTCCCATGTTGTGCCTCCTTCCACCGCCTTTCGCAAGTGTTGACACCAGTGTCGAGCAGAATATCTCACAACAACATCAGACTGGCTGCCTGCCTTGACAACGTCCTCCAAGCAGCTTTTTGCTGTTAAAAAGTGTGCATGGCCCGTGAGGATATGGAATTCTGCTGGTGCATGCACACCCATGATATAATCACGGAAAGATTTGTGGATTTGTGGTGTTGCTTCCTCAAACAATGTGATTGTGCTTGGAATCAAGACACTGCGCATCTGTTGCAGGAAGTGGCGAACATCCAAGTTGCCCATGGGGATATCAGCCAGCAAAGCAATGATTTGAGAAATGGTCAACTGTTCTTGAAGGACAAGGACTGTTCCCATAACATGCCGAAAGCTGGCTAATCGAGCCCTGCGCCGTTGTTCATTCCGTGGCAGATTGTCTATGTTCTCAAACGAGGTCAGAACAAGCTTGTACAGATCCTCGAGCTGGCTAAGACCACCCTCCTGAGTCAAGTTATTAAAGACCCAACTTTGACAAGCCCTCCCATGCTCGTCAATCTGGTCCTCGATCCACTGAAGGGCAGTTGCTGCATAGTGGAAGAGGCCGTCTGCGTTGCTGCATAACTTCTGAAATTCCCTAGGTGTTGGCCAAGGCTTCCAGTCATGTGGTGTAATAACTTTCATCCTTGCAGCAATGAAGTTGTTAACTTCCTCCCCAGTATCATCTGTGGTGAGCATCTGCTGTTTGAACATTTTGAGCATCAGAGTTTTAGACTTGGAGATGTCGGCCCAATGCTCTGGTCGAGAAGTAATGAGGAATCGAACATTCTGGGGAAGGTCACAGTTCTTCGGTGCAATTGATTCCAGGATCTCTAGTACGCTCTTGGAGGCATTCTCGAGCTCGTCCAGTGCATCAATAAGGATGATGACTGCAGTGTGAGATTTGGAGAGTTCCCAGATTGGAGCTAATAAAAGTTCCTTTACTTGCTTTTTCCTAGTAGGAGGGACGCCGAGCTTCAAAGCATCATGAATAGTGCCAGCAGCAGCTGGAGAGAATTCAGCAAGCTGCAGTGCAATAGTGGAAATAATGTTGGCGGGATTGATCGTTTCAGGGATGTTACGAGAGATGAAGAACTGAGCTGTGACGGGTGTGCCCTTCTCGCGAAGATTGTCCACAATAGTTGCAGAGAGTGTTGATTTGCCGCTGCCTGCTATACCTGTAATCCAGAAGATCTGTTCATTGGTGCCAGGCTGTGGTGATAGCCACTCCAAGATGTCCACTTGGATTTTGACACGAGTACCAGGTGCACAAACACTCTTGCTCTGATCTGTACATTTATGCTGCGCTGCAATATGGTTGGCAAGCGTCTCCTTGATGGATTGTAATCCTTTGAATTTCTTCATTAGCTTCAAAATTTGTACAAGTCGTAGAAGGGCATACTAGTTGCATGGGGATCTGTGAGAGTGACATTGCTGTTGTGGATATCGAACTGGTTCCCTTGACCTAGTCCACCA